>APFE030175319.1:7125-91323 GCA_000404065.3 Pinus taeda
TTATGTTCCTTTCAATGTTAAAATACATATTTATACATGTCGAAGCATCCAATACCATGGACCAAAAACCATCGCGTCTAAAACCATGTGTGAAAACCATGCACAAAACCATAGGTAGGTCCGGCCAACCTAATATAGGGTCGAAAAAAAATTTCCACGAGGCACTGCCCCGGACCCCATAGAGGGGGCTACTCACCCCCCCTCCCCTCTAACCCCCTGGTTAACTATATAGGATAGTCATCAAAATAATATAACACAACCCAACAAATCGATCATCACACATATGGATGACTCTCACCTTGTGCTTTGTAGTAACAGTGGCAACGAGCTCACCACATATTATGATGAGGGTATGTAGACATATTATAAGATTCTCAAGCCCAATGAATATTCAAACGAAAACTTCTACATGAGATGGGATACCCTCAACAAAAGCGATGTTAATAAATCATGGTGTTGAGAACCTACCAAGTTTCATCATCACCCATATGCAGTCTATCCGAAAAATATTCTAAGAGACATATATCAGTATTTGATAGTTGTTTATTTTTGGATGTTTGGGTGCAAGAATGTTGAGGATCTCCCAAATATGAAGTCCCAATTAGACCTCACATTCTTTTGTATAGGAGTCCCATCTGGAATATGGTTCGGTTGTCGATGCAGTGGGTTTTAATGATGTGCCTTCGCTGCAATAATGCATAGAGTGATGTGTCGTGACTTGAGTGGGAACAAATGTGTCTCTGTGGAAATTCAAGTGAAATACATGAAGGTTCTAACACATGAAGGGAAATTAAGTGACTCCCTTAGAAGCATATAATAGTACACAACTTGGAAGGAATACATGAGCATAAAGACATCACAAGCTATCCTGCAAAATAGTTCACAAGTTGACCATGATAGAAAAATACAAAAACATGCATTCAACAAGATTCTTACCAATGCAAATGAAATAGTTCATAAGAATAAGCGTAATTGAAATAATATACATTGTAGAGACAACAAGAATAGTCCTATTATATTCATAACATATATTTGAAAACATGTCAACTTTGTATTTGTATTAGAGTGAAGGTTCCAACAAGACATATACCATTGATGGACCACTAGCTCCAATAGCGGAAGATGAAGTCAACACTTTCTCCTCTAAAGAAAGATACTCCTTATATGCGATGGAGAAGCGAAGGCTCTCAAAAACTCTCAAGCTCCTGCTTCTAAGGCTAAGCCTATCCAAAATATTGGCTCCCCAAAATCCCTTTACATGAGTTATGAGGGTCTGTTTATAACAAAATGCGTGACTATTCACTTCCCCTTGTGACTCTTGGACTTCCCTCATGAATATTCAACTTCTTTCCAAGATGAATCTTTACTTTCATTACCTCATGAATTTTCACATTCCATAATTGAAACTTGGAATTACACTTACAAATTAATTACAAAATAATATCATAATACACTCGTACCCATATAAGAAAAATTTGGGTAGAGCCAACTAGACAACCTAATAAGACAAAACAGTTAAGCTTGAGTTTGGGGAAACTCCATCTCAACAACTTCCACTTTATTTTTCTCATTTATGTAGTGGTGCCAACATTTTTATTGCATGATGACATCCCCAAAATGTGTGATGGTGTTAGGATGGATGTGAGCTCTAGCCTCCATGGAATCTGGGTAGACTGATTTGGAACCGGTCTATATTTCCTTCCTAAGCATGAGTAACATTGTATTGATCTAGACAAGGCCATCAATGTACTTTTTCTTATTCTTTCTTTTTAATTCAATATCTTACTTGATGGCTATCTATCTCAAATGTTCCAAGTATTCTTCAATCTCCTTCTGGACCTCATTTCTTTGTTTGGTATTTGTGAGTGAGTTGATTGATGGGATCTAGTTTACTTCAATATCTTCCTTGATGGAAATCTATCTCAAATGTTCCAGGTATTCTTCAATCTCCTTCTAGACTTGATTTATGTGTTTGGTATTTGTGAGTGAGTCAACTAATTGGATCTCATGTGATTTCACCAAGATGTTCAAGATATTGTACAATCATGCATATGAGGCCTGAGTTTTGGCAATAAATGAGGTGAGTTGTTTATTATTCTGGATGAGTATCTGAACCTTTTCTTTCTCCAACTTTGCCTCTTGCTTTCTCTTCTTTCCCAATTCAAGTGGTTCCCTTTTGTGATGCATTAACCATTAGTGTGTCACAAAAATAGATGATTACAAAACCTTGAGATTTTTTACATGATCTTTACACTTTTGTTGCAATCCATGCAAGTGGAAAAAATTCTTAAGCATGGTAACAAGATCCTCATAGATATTTTGCATGGCCTCTCCAAGTATCAATGTTGCATCGAGTAACGTTGTCTTCATTTCTTCCAAATAGATATGTGTGGGAGATGCGTTCTATAACTCTACTTGGACTTGTCCAACCTCTTGCCTAGCAGCATGCAAGTTCCTTGCCAACTATTTGTTCATAGCCATCTAATAGTATTTGTTTGACTTTGTAGCACCTTCGAAAGCCAAGTTGGTTGCGGAATTGGCACCTAGATTTCTTCTAGTGTCTATCACATTCACCCTTTCTCTAATGAATGTAAGAGATGCGAGGTCATCCAGAAAATTTTTCTTCCACCCTTGTACAAGATTTTTCTGAAGCTCGTCATAAGTTAGATTATACGTGTCCATAACTAGATCGCCATTAAGAGAAACAATTTCCTCTTCCTCGCTTGGAGCTTGCTCTGTTGGAAGGTGGGGATACTGAACGGTGACCCATTGTGTACTTGGAATCAAGTCAACATCTTGGTTTTGCAGCTTAGGTTCCTCCTCCATGTCTTGGATCTCAATCAAATCCTCAATCTCTTGAGCAAGCTCCTTGTTCTGAATCTTCTTCCTCTCCTCCTCTAGCTATCAGTTATGTTCTTGTTCTTCAGCTTTTCTTTGTGTAACTTTTCTTCTTCTACTCTTTTTCTTTCTTCTTCATCATGCCTCTTTCTTTCTTCCTCCAACCTCTTATGCTTGCATTCTTCCCTATGCTTTTGTTTTGCTTCCTGCATCCTTTGTTTCCTCTTCTTATCTGCTTCTATGGAATTTTTAAGTATGATTGGTCTGCTTTCATCTTGCAGCTTCGCTTTCCCACTAGACTGTGCAAAACATTCCTCGTTTCCTTCTCATTCACTAGGTTGTGCTCTTATATTAGTACTGCCTATGGAGTGATTTCTTTCTATGGAGTAACCTATGAATTTCTAGCAAAGCTAACTATTTTTCGGGACTTGGAGGCATTATAACAATTCTTCCATTGTTCCTCCTCCGGTCAGTGAAAGGTCCTTCTTAGCCACTAGAAATCAATCCTCACACAGTGGTCTCTTCAAAAATTATAGGGATCATATGGATTGAAGTCAAAAGTATTGAATGCAAACTTTTCTATTGCCTTTCCTTCGATATTCGCAACTTTAAAATTCTTGATCTCATACAATCTGATTTCCATATGAAGAGTTGGCCAAGGTGCTTTCTTCTTCCTATGCAAAGCTATTGACAACCTTGTGGAGAGATTATATGGAACTTCTTGCATGAATAACTTGTCGGTGGAATACGTCAGTAAAATATGCGAAACCTTCTATCCACCAAACACCCTAAGGAAAGTGCCATCATGTGATGCAAACCAACTGCTATCTTTGACACTGCTTCCATTTCTCCACAACATGCAATGTGGCTCTTCCTCAAAGATCAACTTTTACAACTGAATGAGGAAGTGATCATTCAACGTTTCCATTACTCCTCTATGGTTGCACTCTAAAAATAGGTTGCAATGAATATGCACAGCAGGGTCTCATGGTGTCTAAGTCCAATTCATGCCAAGAAATGCATTGTATGCACAGCTTGCATCCAATAGATATGCGGACATGTAAAATATAGATTTCCCACCCTTGGGAGGATTTAGGGAATTTCCTAAATGGATCTTCAGCTTCTGAGACAACAAATATGACTAGTTGAATGGTTTACATTAATTAGCTTGGTTCAGTAAAAATCCTAACATTCAGAAAAGGTCTCGGTGCTCTGTTGGTCGTAGATTCTGCAACACAAAACTATCATAAGTGAAAAAGATGATAAAATAAAAACTCACCCAAAAAAGCACCACAAACTCCACCGAAGGCTCCTTAATCTTCTTGGGAATGCTAGAGCTCCAAGATCAAATGTCCAAATGACCTACAAGGGCATCCATTATATAGATCTAGTTTGATTAGAGTTTATGATGTGCATGCCTAAAATCAAGGAAAAAGTGACACTTGGAAGAAATTTCCAAAAATAGTAAGTGTGCCACCTTCGGGAAACTAATTAATAACCCCCTATTTTCTAGGGATGCTTTTTTATTTTTTTCTTTCTTTCTTTTTCAGGAAACTTTCCATGCACACTGCCAAAAAGGATTGCACAATTCACAGGGACTGGACAGCTCCTTGACTCAATGAATTACCCATTTTCTAAGCTAATGATATACTTTACGCAGTTTCCATCATCAAGGTTGGGCTACCATCCAAAATTGTGTAGTTTTCATGCTCAAGGTTGGCCTTCCAAGATGAATTACCTTGTTTATGGAGGCATGGTTGGCCTGCCTTCCAAGACTGTGCAGTTTCTGGAGGCAAGCCCAGCAATGTTGCAAGGTCAAGTCAAGAGTTATCTTGTGTTTAAAATATATCAAACCGGGATTAGTACATTACAAGCAAAGCAAGAAAATATAAGTCTTGAAATCAACATGAATACTTGACAATAGTGAAACATAAGCTCCTGTGGACAAAAGGAAGGCTCCAAACTCACAACATGGGAAATATTTTATAGGGTGGTTGTAGCAACTACTACATGTTTGAAGAGAATTGGATATATATGCTTAATATGGTGGTGACATGTGGTAGAGATTTCAACTAGGTGGATATATTATCATATGATTTGCAGCATCAGGTAGGTGTTGGGACAGGGTCCCCTGCAATCAATTTTGGGGTAAAATCCCAAGCTTTTGTTATGTAAAGTGTAAATTCTCTGCAAGTTGTGATCGTAGAGTGCATAGATAGTAAAGTGTCATAAATGGTTTTTCCCTTCTTTAATGTAAGTTGTTTCGGCTTTAGTAGACCTACCCATGGTCCATGGAAAATGAGATTGTATAAAAAGGAGAGTCTTAGAGAGTCTAAGGCAGAAGATAATAATGAAGAATGAATGTAATGGACCATTATAAGTGAAGAGTGAAGAGTCTTAGATTAGAAGAGAGGCTCTGCAATTGTGTGCGCAGAGACCTATAGTAGAGTCCGCAACTGAATGCGCATACCCCTGCAGCTGAGTGCACAAGGTAGCCTTGATTCTGTAAGCAAAACTGAAGTATCAATAAAGAGATCGTTGAAGAAATATCTTTGTTTTTTCCATTTACTTTTTTTATGAATGAATGCGTTTATTTTATGATGAATAATAGGACTATGATTTAATAATGCATTGACGCGCGATACTACATGGTTTAAATTGTTATATGAACGCAAGTACTAATATGTGTCTATGCGAATAATATCTTAATGCATGTTAAAGATATCAGATGCTTAGGTGAATCTGGGTAAATCCAAAACTAAGGGAAATTACAGAGGCTGGTAAGAGGAATTTATATCAATAAGCCCTAAATGCTTATCAATCTGCACGAAGGTAAGTTTCGGGCATAAAATGACATCATGCTCATATATGGGTATGGAAACTTGGTTCCAGCATCCCCCCATATGGCTTCGGGTGAGACTTCAGTCCATGCTCTATGGATTGATAGGGCCAGTAGTGTAGGGATTTGTTTGGAAAAATTAACTTTGAACCTAAGTCAGGACCCACTAAGCCAACATATGGTTCCATTGTTGGGACCAGGATCTACATAACGAGATGTGTGATGTCACAACACTGGAATCCAACTAAGAAATAAATTGAAGAGTGGTTGGATGAAAAGATCTATGAATTCATTGCACAAGAAAACAACAATCCTCAATTGACGAAGAACAATGTTTGGACAGGTATCTATACAAAGAGATACATGAAATTTTCTTATGTTACTTCCCAGTCAAGCTATACGAGTGGATTTCTAAATTATCAGATGGCTAGGGAAGGTGGAGGCTTGACGGTCCAACAGTGTGGACTTTGAAGTTAGTGCAGAGGTTGGAAGCCTCTAAATATAAGATCGTGTGTGTTTTCCATCACTAGCTTGACAATGTCATCAAAGGATTTGTGATAGAGTTCACGGTCGATACCTCGGTCAGCTACATCAAAGCAGAGCGATGCTTCTTCAAGGGACCATGAGGTAAGTATTTAAGATCTTTGAATACTTGGATTAAAATGATCTTGTGTGAAAAGTGGGTTATGCAATTACCTTGATGTTTGGAGCTACACGAGTGGAAAGATACTCAGGGATAGAAGGAGAATAGGTCCTAAATATAGCCAGTTGAGTCAACCTCCTTTGAGTGATGATGAAGGAGCAGCATAGGCTTCATCGTAGAGCGTTGTCTAGTTAGTAAGGCAAGGTTTCTCGCACATACCCCATCCGCCCACACCACCTCTATCTTCACCTCCATATCATACACCTTCGCCCACACCGCCACCACCTCCATCCCCATTCAATATGGTGAATGCAGTGAAGTAGATTGTTTTCAAGGGATTGGGAAATGAGGACCCAGACCAGTTTTGGTTCGTTGCGAAGGTCATATGGACAGCCCAAAACATTACAGATGATCATATGAAGAAAGAAATGTTGGTTACTTATGTACAGGATCACGCACTAACATGGTACATTAACTACTGCACCAATAACCTATTAGCTGCATTAGCAGACATTCAAATTACGCTGAATAAGGAATTTAGTAGATCCAAGTATGAAGCACAATCAATGGTGGGATTCAAGAAAATCATGATGAATCCTAGCGAAACACCCTAGGAGTTGGATCAGAGATTGAAATGCAAGATCCATGAAGCTAACATGAATCTTACGGATGGGCAGCACCGCGAATGGTTTGTGGCTTCGCTCTTGCTTCATTTAAGGGTTGCTTTATCATAGCAAAATATTGGGACCCAGGCAGAAGCCCTGGAGATTGTAATGAGACTGCATGAGACACCAATTCAGGGGTTCAGCAGATTCACACAAAGTTGCAGAATCGTTTCCTAGAGTTTCAAATTCTGAAGAAAGATAGACAGGCTCGGCCTGAGGTGTGTGAAGAAGTTTGGTGTTTGAAATGTAAGAGTCAAGGGCATAATAAATATCACTGCCCTGACTTCATGAATTATGTTGAAGGAGGAGGGTCGATGCCTCTGAGGCCAAAAGCTCAAGAAGTTCCAAATACAGGGCCCACGTTGTGGTTTGATATATGTCAGGTAGCTGGAAAACATGTCATAGATAATTGTCACTTGCTGTAGAAATTTGTACAGACACAGCAACAATTATTCTACAACTTCTGAAAATCAGTAAGTCACGATGAGCGCAACTGTCATAGCTATGAGTTAATGATGGATATAACACCTACGTATTGGATGTAGACAGAAACTCGGCCTCTGGATCAAGGCACTGGGGGAGTGCGAGGATGATACCAAGGGTGCGGACGAGGCCGGGGCAGAGGAGGACCTACAAGACGTCATGGAAAAGTTATTTGCTACAATTTTGGAGGGTCAGGACACTATGCATTAGAATGTACAAACCCAACATGCCTATCGTGCCAATACTATACTCATTTTGACCATGTGACATAAGACTGCCATGTATTAATATCTAAGTTGCGAGAAAAGAGGACGTAGCCTCATCAACCTACCCAGAACTTGCTGATGATGAGGGTTGAACCCCGCGAAGAGGATCCTAATGTGAATATCATGCTACAAAGTGGAATGATGATTGGCAAAGATAAGGGAAGGTAACCTGAAGAAAGTGAATGGGTCCATAAAGCTCCATAGAAGGAGGTTGGATTTGATCTAGAGCACGCGAAATAAACCTTCATGGATGAAAAGAAAATATTCATTGAGGCTTCTACTTCAGGAAGTCAAGATAAGTAGTCTGAATAAATGGACCCATCCATGCTTACTACCTTTTTGGAGACCTGTATGAAGTTTTTGTGTGATATAAAGTCTGCGAAAGGATTACAGGAGTTGACAAATAAATGTGCGGTAAAGAAAATGCTCTTGAAGGACCTCACATAGTCAGGAAAATTGGTACGCACAAGGCAAGAACAGGGCTTGAGATGAGCCTCACCGCAAAAATATGAGAATATGAAATGCACCAAGTTATTTTGGATGTTGGGTTAGATGTGAATGTTTTTCCTAAACAAACATGGGAGAGAATGGGGAGACCTGCGTTGTATAGGTCTCCGATTCAATTGAGGATGACGAATCAAAAAAATATTATCCCCATGGGAAGATTACACGGAGTGACAGTAGATATTGAAGGCATGAGTGTGTTCGTTGATTTCGAAGTGATAGATATTTTCGATGACTGCAATCCCTACCCCACACTCCTTGGGATTGACTGGGCTATTGACATGAATGGGGTGATCAATTTGAAGAGATGGACAATGTCATTTGAGAAGAAATCGATCCACATAGTAGTACCTCTAGACCCTGTAGAGGGACCACGCTATACTGAACTGGCCTACGATTATGAAAGTGACGACGATTTGGACCAAATATACAAAATAACAATGCAAGACCAATATTGGGTGAATCCAATAGTAGATGGATTCATTGCATGGGACCGTGAAATCTCCTGCACATCAAATTCAAATGAGGAATTGGAACAATGTTAGAATCGCTTGCATGAAGTATCTATGTTGCGCTGTAACATGATGACTAAATTGTTGTGTTGTGTATCATCAGAGGTAAGGAGTTTTCCTTACTATGATGGCCCCATAGATGTAGATAAATTTTTGGATGCATTTGAAATGGAAGTGCCTAAGAAGAATCGCTTCCAAGCACTAGATTTGGTGTTGCACACTACGCCTGCAAGATGGTGGGTATGCTTGAAGACAATTTTGATGGATGGTGTGAATAAAAATGAATGATGAACGTGCAGTTTGGTCTCCCAAAGGTGCAAGTGATAGATAAATATGACGGGAGGAGTGATCCACGTGATCACTTAGCAAAATGGGCTGATGCTTATCGAGCAGAACCACAACCGAAGTGGGTGCATTTGTTCTGTCATACTTTAGATGTAATAGCAATGAATTGGTACTTGGAAACTAAGTTCCACCATGGCACAAATGAATGGGATATCTTAAGACAGTGATTCTTAATGACATTCAACTTTGAAGATGGATTTGAGTGCATCGATGAATTGTTGTAGGAGGTCAAGGTAGCGATCATCAGAATCCCACAGGATCCCTTGAATTTGATTCAACTAGATTGGACCACCTAGCTGCACCATGCATTGGAGTGCTATAATGTGACTGCTAAAGATGAAAAGAAGGATCCAAGGAGCATTAATATTCCAGAGGCAGAAGGTCACTGTGAAGTTGAGGGGATGCAGATAGAGAATCCAGATATCACTGCGCCACTGAAAACTAGGCAAGAGAACATTGGAACAGAGGCGGAGCCAAAATTTGCAAGATAGGGGATTACAGGGATGATGCTATGATGGATAAGGTCACTGAGTTGCTCCGTGTGTATCAGGATTTGTTCCCCATAAATTTCTCATACCTAATGGGAAAAATCATCGATTTAGGAGTGTTGAAAATAATGTTGAAACTAGACACAAAGTTTGTGAAGCAAAGGCCATATCGCCTTAATCCTAAGTATAAGGAAAAGGTAGACTTGGAGTTGGACAAGACATTGGCAGTGGGTATTATTCAACAAGTAGAGGAGTTCGATTGGGTAATTTCGATGGTAGTTTAGGAAAAGAAGAAGAAGGATGAGATAAGGATCTGCGTAGACCTCAAGAACTGAATGATGCCTGTGTTCATGATCCCTTTCCAACTCTGTTCACAAATGAGGTTTTGTATAATGTTAGCAGACACGAAGCATATTCATTTACTAATCAGTTCTCTAGATACCATTAGATAAAGATTTTTCTGGAAGACAAGAGTAAGACTACCTTCACGACTGAGTGGGGATGCTTTCAGTATATGATAATGCCTTTTGGACTTAAGAATGCGTCATCAATCTTTTCACACGTAGTCATTGCGGCATTAAAAGAGTTCATTCACAAGTTTTCAGAGGTATACTTTGACGATTGGACAGTTTTTGGGCTGGTAAAGTGCCATGTAGCTAGTTTTCCCTTGGTGTTGGATACGTGTCAGAGGTATCATATCATGCTAAACTTGAAGAAGTGCTTATTTTTTGTTCCCTTTGGAATCTTGTTGGGTCATGTAGTATGCATACAAGGCTTAATGGTGGACCCAACCAAGATCATAGTTATCACCAATTTGGGGGCACCAAGGAGTGTTAAACAGTTGCACGCAAGGCTGGGTCATACTGGTTATTACCAAAATTTAATCGAGGGTTATGCTTAGGTTACTGCAACAATGGAAAAGTTGTTGAAGAAGGATGCTACATTCTGTTGGAACGAGGAATATCAGCAAAGCTTGGATGTGTTAAAGGAGAAAATGGTCACTGCGTCGATCATTTTCTTCCCGAATTGGAAGAAGGAATTTCATGTGAATGTGGATGAGTCATGTATTGTATTGGGAGTAGTATTGACATAGGCTGGTGAAGGAGAATTGGATCACCCGATAACATTTATGAGCAGGAAATTTTATGAGCCTGAAAAGAACTATTCGATGAGAGAGCGTGAAGGTATGGCTATGGTGTATGTGCCCCAGGATTTTAGGCATTACTTACTAGGCATGCACTTTAATATGTATGCAAACTATTCTGCATTAAAGTACCTAATCAACAAGCCTGTGTTGGGGGGGGGGATATGTAGATGGTTTTTGTTGTTTCAAGAGTACGATTTCGAGGTAATTGTGAAGCCAGGGCACTTGAATGCAGGGCTAGATCATCTGTCGCACATTGAAATACAGGAGGAGCCTATCAATTTGGTGGAAGGGTTGCCTAATGCACAGCTCTTTGTGGTGCACATAGTAGACAATCATTTTTCAAACATTATCCACTTCCTGACTGTAGGAATGACTCCAGAAGGATACACTAGTAGACAAAAGAAGGAATTAGTGGTGCGTGCAGTAGACTTTTCTATGAGTGCACGCCACTTATATAAGATGCGATCAGATGAAATACTGCATTGTTATGTGCGTGATTTTGAATGAAGCAGCATCCTAGCTGAAGCTCATGGAGAAGCTACGAGAGGCCATTATGCTAGAAAAGCAACAACGCAGAAGATTTTACATGCTAGGTTTTGGTGGCCAACATTGCTTAAGGATTCCAAAGCATATTGTAGGGCATGAGATGCATGTCAGAGGACTGGTAGGCCATCATGGAGGGATGAAGTGCCTCTGAATCTGCAAATATCATTACAGCCATTCAAAAAATGGGCAATTGATCTTGTAGGACTGATTTAGCCTCCAGGAAAGAAGATGGGTGTGCGGTATATCATTATTGCGACTGATTATTTGACCAGCTAGGCAGAGACACAACCCGTGAAAGACTATATAGGGGCAACCGCAACAAAATTTCTATTTTAGTATGTGCTGACTAGGTTCGGTTGCCCAACGATTTTGATGAGTGATCACAGTACGCACTTCCTTAATGAAAAGATCATCGTTCTTACGGAATAATTCCAAGTTTATCATCAGAAAAGTACACCATATCATCCTCAAGACAATGGGATGGTGGAAGCATTTAATAATATATTGGATAATGTGTTGACCAAGTTTTGTAATGCGCAGAGGAATGATTGGGATGTGTGTGTACCAATAGTCTATGGGCTTATAGAACTACTTGTAATAAGTTGACTGGACAGACACCGTTTAGGCTGGTCTATCGCATAGAAGTTGTGATGCCGATGGAATAAAATGTGCCTAGTCTATGCATAGTTGCGTTCATAGGAATGGCGGACCGCGGAGCCTTAGAAGAGCAGCTCACGTAGCTGACAAAGCTAGAGGAAGCTAGATTCTTGGATGGATTCCACACATTTAGAAGGAGCGCAAAAAGGAATGGCATGATCGGCACATCAGACTGTGCACCTTCAAGGTAAATGATTTAGTTTAATTATATCATAGCAAGTTTGATAAATTTCCAGGAAAATTTCAGATTCATTGGCTGGGGCCATATATGATCAAGGAGATTACCAATGGTGGAGAAGTCTAGCTTGTGAAACTAAATGGAGATCCATTTCTGGGAAAGGTAAATGGCATCAATTGAAGCCATACATAGGGTTTCGACCATATGACTATATGATGGTAGCATAGTCTTAGCGCTCCAGGCAGCTGCATGGAGGTGCGAGACTATAAACTGAACTACCCGGATTGTAGAGTTGCGCGATTAGGGGTCTGCGCAGAACAAGAGGATGTCATGGTACCAACAAACCTGCAAAGAGAGCTGCGCTATAGGGGTGGAGACAGCACAGCGCAGCCAAAAAGTGATCATTACTATCATTGTTCATGATTTGACTGCCAGAAGACGGTTAAGAGGAGTGGGTGGCCGACATTTAAGACATTTAAGGCTGAAATCAAGTGTGAAATATTTGGAAATCTGCCTCCAATCTCACATTTACGGATGGAATTTGGGGGGGACAGTCGAATTTGAATTCAAATTTGCCTATACATTACAAGTGGTCATCCAACGAGAAACACTTTTCATTCTAAGAATTTATGAGTTGTGATGTCTATTGCGTGAGCTCTTTTAGAAACTTCTTGCAAGCCCCGTGTCTGATTAGTATCCTACATCCGATCAGATCCTCATTAACAACTCCATATCTGCACCAGCTAAGACCGATAATTCTAAGGGTGTTGTGGCCTCTAAGGGAGCTATCCCTGAGGTCATGAATATGGAGGTTCCCATAGCAGTTCCTAAGGTGTCGAGGTCTCCTAGGTTGAAGCCTACACTGATGAGAGAGGCTCCCAAGCCAAAAAGGGATAAACAAAAGAAGACACTACTAGTGCGTGGGTCACTAAGGAAACATCCAACTTTATAGGCTCAGAGAAAAGAAAAACCAACCGCACAAGAGAAAGGAAAAGTGGTAGATCTAGAGGTCAAGGGGGGCATAAAAGACATAGATATTGAGGGTGTAGACCCTATTTCAAAGTTGTTGGAGTATGTCCCTCCGCGCGAAGGCAAGGTGAAGGTCCTGAAGGACCTAGATGAGGGACAGTTCCTCCTTAACACACCCCTACTACCAAAAAATATAACTTTTGAAGGTCCATACTTGGCGTGAATCCCACATCTAAAGCTTGAAGATTGGGATTTGAGGGACATCGAACGGTTCACCCACCTGGCTACTGATACCTTCATGAAGCGAGTTTTCTACAGGGAGTCTGGTGTCACTATGCTAGATTCAATTGAATGGGTTCATGGGGTAAAAAAGGCAGGGTTGTTGAACCTGCTATGGCTGCCTCACTACCACCGAGCCCCTATAAATTTGACAGTCATTAAGCAGTTGTTGTGCCTTGTGCATGACGGGTGTTTATGGCTGAGATGATACCGATCAGTGATATGTTGATCCATCATATCACATTGTTACCTCATTCTAGACTGAATCAAGAAAAGGCATTTGGCGAAAAGAAAGGCAAGCGCGACCTCACCAGGAAGATGAAGGACAAGTTCAAACTTGTCAAGAAGTCATGCGAGTATTCTATTTCTAGTATTACTGACCTTGCGATGAAGGTTTCCACTAAAATCTTGGCTGGAAAAGTGATGAGAAAGTGTTGTGCAGACAAGGTACCGACACTAGTGGTTTCGTTAGTAGCTTAGTACGTGGAGGGCATACAGTTCCACTGGGCGCACTACTTGTGCAGTGAGTTCCTCATGAACTGCAAAGAGGCATAGGGCCATAGTAAGACCTTCCATTACTCATGGTTATTACTATCAATTGTGTTGATCATGTGGGAGTTTTTAGAGGACAACCATTTTCCTCTAATCGAGATGGATTTTCCCAAAGTCGCAAATTTTGCATCTTTATGGGCCACCAAGAACACTGACCAAGTCAAGGAAATAAAAAAAATTTGGGTATTGATGGAGGCAAGCATCTGCACAGCCATCAATTGAAAGCCACAGTTGTCACCAACTATATTTGAGTAATTATCTCACTACTCGAAGTTCAAAGCAGACTTGCACCGTGTTTACATACGGGCACGAAAGGATCCGAATCAGAAGTGTTATGATCCCCCTTACTTGGCGACAGATGATGCCATTACAGAAGTCCTCAAGCATTGGCCAACAGATTATCACACACCATCAAATTTGGCCATCACGACTAGCAAGTATATAGAGAAGTAGAAAAAGGAAGTGACCCGACTGAAGGTTCAGCAGTTGGCAGAAAAGAGGAAGAATGAGACTGAGGAGAAGGCCCAAGCAAAAGCGGAGCGTATTGTAAAGGAACAAGTAAAGTGGGAAGAGCGCGGCTCTAACAGAAGTCAGAAATCTCCTTCACCCCAAATGGAGGAAGAATAACAATCAGAACAAGGTGGCAAAGATCAGGAGAACATACCTTTCCGTATAAACTGACATAGGGAACAGGAATAGGATGGACAACTAAATAAGACCAAAGCTTCCAATTCATTGCTAGATCCAATCACCTTGACTGAGGGTGACGTGGACGATATTGGAGATAAGGTAAGGGACACCACCACAGAACTACTATATCAGTTTGAGAAACAAAAGAAATAGGCACTAAGTTCCATACAGACAGGTTTGCGTGAGCTACAATCCAAACAACTCGACTTTAGGTCGGTACAGGGCAAACAGTGCAGCCTCAACTATTTTTCCACCTGGGACCACTCAAGTAGTAGATTAGGTCCGGTCATTGGATATTTAGGCAATCGCGCTTCTTGTTGGAGCTTTGAGCATGGAGGTAGATGCTTACAAGGCTACTATTAGTGCTTTGAGGAATGTTTGCCTCAACTTGGCTATGCTCCCCAATGAATTCCTTCACACACTACAAGCAGGTGTGATTTTCGAAATTAGGGCCCAGGAGCAGCGCCTGCTGAGCTTGATCAGTGAGTAGAAAGTCAACAACGAATAGATGTTCGTTGAGAAGATAGTAGCACTAGAAGCATGGAAGAAGGTTTAGGAGTAGAACAAGCAAACTACAGCAGTGGTGGCTGAGGAATTCCGAATAGTCTCTGAGATGTACCTACCAGAAGAGGCGTCGTTGGAGTCCAAGATTAGGAAGTTGGCTGCAGGAGTACGTGATGAAAAAACAGAAGTGGCCAAGGTTTAGTTTGAACTGAACCTGCATATAAGAGAGCTCGAGTTGAATTCATATTCTTCAACTCCACCAGAGGTTAGAGAACAACATGAGGTAGATGTAAAGGATGTAGTCACAACAGTAGATGCTGCGGTGGTAGATTGCATCACGCTCTTTAAGGAGTCCATGGAGGTAGTCACGACGTTGCAAGAAGATCCTAATCTGTAGTGGCTAAATACGAAATCCCATTAATTACAGCAAGAGTATGATGAAGCAAGAGTGACAGCACACACCGTCACTATATCACAGTGATTGGCTAAGCTGCATGAGGCAAAGAAGTTACTTAAATAGGTAGAGGTGGCACAAGGGAAAGAGGCGGCCCTCAAGACCAGATTGGGGCCTTGGCTAGACCAGGCCTATATTATCTCTTCCACCATTGAAGAGAAGCTGGAGAGCCTACAGAGCACACAGCAGAAGATCAAGGAAAACAGTGCAGGATTGGCAACAGAGCAGCTGGTGGAGCAGATCAAATACGTAGCCGCACAGAGCACGGCTGAGCTAGCAATGGCACAAGTCGAGTTGGGAGGTCTCCAAAGTAAGATCTCCATGCCATTAGAGTGACTCAAGGGTGAGTCATGATATTTTTGTTGGGGGCATGTTGGGACAAGGTCCCCTATGGTCAATTTTAGGGAAAAAGCCCAAGTTTTGGGGAAGAAAGCCCAAGTTTTTGTTATGCAAAGTGTAAAGTCTCTGCAAGTTGTGATTGCAGAGAGCGTAGATAGTAATGTGTCATAAAGGGTTTTTCCCTTCTTTTATGTAAGTTGTGTTGGCTTTAGTAGACCTACCCATGGTTGTAGACCATGGGATTATATAAAAAGGAGAGTCTTAGAGGCTCTAAGGCAAAAGATAGTAACGAAGAATGAATGTAATGGGTCATTAGAAGTGAAGAGTGAAGAGTCTTAAGTATAAGAGAGGCTCTACAGATGTGTGCACGGAGGCCTAGAGTAGAGTCCATAGCTGAGTGCACGCACCCCTGCAACTGAGTGTGCAAGCTAGTCTTGAGGCTGTAAGAACAACTGATGTATCAATAAAGAGATTATTCTGGAAATATCTGTGCTTTTTCCATTAACTTCTATTATAAATGAATGTGTTTATGTTATGATGAAAAATGGGGCTATGATTTAATATTATATTGATGTGCCATTCTGCATGGTTCACATTGTTATATGAACACAAGTAATAATATCTATTTATGCGAAGAATATCTTAATGCATGTTAAAGATAATATGCTTAGGTTGTTCTGGGTAAATCCAAAACTAAGAGAAATTACATAGGTGCGTACGTGGTTGATTTACCTATTTAGGGTCGATGAAAGTTAGTCGTAGACCTTCCCGAAGGTCTAGAGGCTCATAAGAGGAAGTTATATTGATAAGCCCTAAACACTTATCGATCTGCATGAAGGAAGGTTTAGGGCATAAATGACATCACGCTCATCTCTGGGTGTGGAAACTTGGTTCAAACATCCCCCCCATACTGCTTCGGGTGAGACTTTAGTCCGTGCTCTGCAGATTGATGCTAAAAGGACCAATAATGTAGGGATTTTTTTGGAAAACTTAACTCTGAACATTAGTCAGCATCCACTAAGCCAACAAATGGTTATGTTGTCGGGACTGGGATCTCCATAAAGAGATGTGTGATGTCACATCACTGGAATCCAACTAAGAAGGAATTTGAAGAGTGGTTGGATAGAAAGATATACGAATTCGCGACGCAAGAAAACATAAATCCGCAATTGATGATATAATAGTGGTTGGACATGTATCTATACATAGAGATACACAAAATTTTCTCCTGTTCCTTCCCGATCGAGCTATACAAGTGGATCGCTTGTAGAAATTTCACACCTGTAGATCAAAGTGATATATGCAATGTACTAAAGCATAGTACTTGATCTAGTTCTACAAAACATTAAATGGAAGCATAATCAATTTCATGAGCAACATCAAGCATAAACACATATAATTGATCAAGAGAAATAATCAACCATAACACAAGATATATCATTGGGGAAAGCACCAGCATAAAACCCCTATCTGTATTATCAATCAAGTGGAAATTCTCTTCTGTTTACAAAAAGAATCAGCTCAAGAGCTATCCTATACTCTCTACATTCAAAAGATGATGATCATAGACTACCTAGGCCTCAATATATAGGCCACAATTCCTTCAATCTCCTATATCACATATTTCTCTTGGAAATAAATCCTTCTCCATGCAAGGAATACTTACTAGAACTATCCAAGCATCTGATAGTACATTGTCCCTCATCTGAACTCAAATGGGTCTCTATCTGAACTTACATGCATCAGTTATCCATGAGGGAATGCTCAGTTATCTGAAATAATAGTTGTCACATGCATGCAAGCATTAACAAACTATATTTCATTAATTCAACAACTTGTTAAATTAATCTAACTGGACTTGACTAACTAAAACTAAGTCAACTGATCCTCTCATTATAGAACTCATACTTGATTCCTCAATCAGTGGAGAAAATCAAGGATAAATTCCTCAATCAATGGGACAACTAATTGCATGTTGTCACAAAGACTTCAAGCTTAATTTTCCATAATTAATTAACTCATGGAGATTAATTAATTAATATTTTAAACTGTTGTTAAGACGAAATTCTTTTTTACTTCCTATAGTTAAACCAAGGACTGCTAAAAATAGTAAGGGACCCAAAAATGTTATTTTTAGAAGATTTTGTTTTTAGCGGTTTGACATCTCAACCAAGTTGGTCAAAATGCTCATTGGCCAAACTACTATTTTTAGAAGTTCTCTTTTTAGCACATTCTAAATTTAGCATTTCTTGTTGCACACTTTTCAACACTCTCTCTCAACAAGAAAGGGATTATGAGCAACCCCGATCCTATCTCTATGGAACTCAAACTTGCCCTTTGACAATGCCTTTGTCAAAATATTTGCATCCTATTCCTTGGTCGAAATGTATAGCAACATCATGATCCTCTTGACCACACAATCCCGTAGATGATGATAGCGGATATCTATATGCTTGGACCTGTCATGAAACACTGGATTCTCAGGGAGTTTAATTCAACTCTGATTATCACAATATATCACAGTAGGATCCATCATTTGACCAAACAATCCCACTAGAATCTTCTGCATCCATATGGCCTCACATGCAGCCTGACTAGCAACCATGTATTCAACCTTCGCTGAGCTAAGTGCAACTAATCTCTGTTTCCTGCTATACCAAGAAACTGCAACTAACCCAAGGTTGAAGATTCCTCCAGAAGTTCTCTTCCTATCTGATGGACTACTTGCCCAATCTTCATCCGTAAAGCCTTGGAGCTTCACTCCCTCTGTCTTCCTATAGCATAATCCATACTATGTAGTGCCTTTGAGATATCTCAGCACATGCTTTGCTGCCTTCCAAAATAACTTGGTTGGTTGAACCATAGCTTGACTCAGCTGGTTCACCGCAAAGCACAAATCTGGTCGTGTGTTCACTAGATACATAAGTGAACCCACAAGCTGCCGATAAATAATAGTAGCTACTACCTCACCTGAAATAGCATCCTCCTTCCTCCAGTTATCTGCTAGAGGAGTCTCCATGGGCTTGCATATCTCCCTGTGGAAGCACCTAACTATCTCATTGGCATACTTCCCTTGAGACACAAATACTTCCCCATCTCTTTGCCACACCTCCATGCCTAGAAAGTAGTGCATGAGGACATGTAGTGCGTGAGGCCCATGTCCTTCATCTCAAACTCTCTTGCAAGGTCCTCCTTGCAAGACTTGATCAATTGATCATCACCTGTCAAAATCAGATCATCGACATAAAGTACAATAATCAATAGCTTACCTTCTATCATGATGTGGTATAGGTTTGCATCCGCTTCACTCTTGGTGAAGCCCAACCCAGTGAAATTGTTGTCAATCCTGGTATACCAAGTTCGAGATACTTTCTTCAGCCCATACAATTCCTGCTTGAACCGACACACATGTGACTCACGATCGAAGGTCTCAAATCCCTTAGGTTGCTCCATGTATACCTCTTCCTCAATCTCCCCATTGAGCAAATCTATCTTCACATTCATCTAATGGATATTCCAACCCATCTGTGTTGATACTGCTAGAATCGATCTTATCGATGAGTACCTTGCAACAGGAGAAAAATTCTCATCATAGTCAATCCCCTCAACCTGTGAGAAACCACCGGCAACAAACCTTGCCTTATGTTTCTCAATACTGCCATCAGCTGCATGCTTTACCTTGTAAAGCCTTCGGGAAGTAACCATTGACTTGTCCCCCAGTCTAGGGACAACATCCCACACATTGTTCCACATGATAGAATCATACTCCCCTACCATCGCATCCACCCAAACTAGCTGTTGTACTACCTCCTCAAAAGAAGAAGGCTTGGTCACTTCACACTCCCCAACCAGGGCCATGTAGCTAGTGTATCTATCGGGACATATCCTCTGTCTACGCTGAGAGGATGGCTGCCCCACATTCTCTCTCGCATCCTGCATCAATCTGCCAGCTTCCCGTAAGCGTTTCCACCCATCTCTGGAAGACTTTCCAGCAGTGGTGTTCTCCACTACTGGAATATATGCATGTGGCTAATCCACATCATTAGGAGGCTCCTCCTCCTTAGGAACTAATAGTTCCTCATCATCACCATGCAACTTGAGCTCCCTCTCAAGTGACACTTGCATGGCTCGTTGTTCATCAAACTTTAGATCCCTGCACACTACGGTCCTATGACTGGCAAGCAGAAACACACGATAGTTGTGAGGTGTATCTATGTACCCCACAAGTATTCCCAACTTAGCTGTTGGATCTAGCTTCTTTCGAGCATCTTTGGTCACATGACAAAAGGCTGGTGATCCAAAGATGTGGAAGTGACTCACATCTGGTCGCTTCCCCGAAGAAGCCTCTATAGGTGTCTTCATCCCCAACATGTGATGAGGATTAATGTTATGAAGATATATTGTTGTATTGCATGCCTCAGCCCACAGATGAAGTGGTAGGCCTTGGTCATGCAACATCGCTCGAGCTGCTCCCACAATAGACCTATTCTTCTTTTCAGCCACCCCATTTTGTTGTGGGTTATGAGGTGCCATGAGTTCTCATTTAATTCCTTATGAAGCACAGAATTCTTTAAACTGCTGTGAAACATACTCTCCACCATTATTAGTCTACAAGGCCTTTATTTTCATCCCTGATTCTTTCTCTACCAAAGGTTTGAACTCACAAAACTTTAGGAAGGTTTGATCCTTCTTTTGCATGAAGTAGATCCAACATCTACAAGAAAAATCATCAACAAAAATAACATAATATCTATGCTTTGCCATGGAGACTGTAGAGAAGGGCCCACATACATCTGAATGAACTCGCTCCAAAACTGCTCCTTCTCTACTATCCCGATCATGAAAGGAAGCTTTTGCATACTTACCCAAAGTGTAACCTTCGCATGTGCTCGTTTCCTCTAGCTTTCACTTGTGTAATTCGGTAGAAATTTGCTGCAAGATCTTCAAGGCCCCATGATGCAAGTGGCCTAATCTCCTATGCCATAACTCACCAATATCTTAGCCATGCACCACCTCTACTTTGGAACTCAATGCAGCACAATCTTCTACCTGTAACTTATATAGATTCTTAATTCGAATCCCTATCTGTTTGGTCTGTCCAGTGCCGATATGCCTTAGGAAAACCTTTCCCAAACTAAAGACTACATCATAGCATTTATCCTCAAGAATAGCAATAGACACAAGATTCTTTTTCAGCCCTGGTACATACATAAGATTAGAAAGAGTGAGGGGAGAACCATGCTCCCTCTAAAACACAATAGTACCTTCACCTAAGACACAGTACCTTCTTTCATCGCCCATCTCGATCCGTATCTAGAGATCCTTCTCCTCCAAGGTGATGAAAATATTCTTGTCACCTAACATGTGGAAAGAGGCTCCATTGTCCAAGTGCTAAACACATCCCATGCTGGATGAAACCATGCATGCAATAAGTGAGAAATCCATCTCAAACTCTAAAGCTAGTGCATCACCATCAGATTCCTTGGAGGAACCTTTCTTGGACTTCTTCTTTGGGCAATTAGTAGCATAATGGCCCAACTCATGACAATGAAAGCATCTCACTTTTGACTTGACAAACTTCTTCCCTCCTTGAGAAGACTTGGATTGGGATGCCTTCCCTTTCCCTTTCTTAGCTTTAGATGCTAAAGCCAAGTTCTCTTCATCTCTCCTCCTACATCAAATCCAACGATAGTCATTCCCAATCTGGCAGTTTGTCCCTTCCATTCACTGACTCCTAGTAGCTACGCCAGCTTTTAGGAAGGTGAAGGAGTGCTAGACTCACCATATCATCATCAGCAGTCACGACCCCTACACTTGCAAGCTCATCCCTGCAGGTGGTGAGCTTGTTCAGGAACGTAGAGATAGTGTCACCCTTTTCACACTTCATCTTGCGAAGTTTGTCCTTAAGTGCCAACTTCCTCTGATCACTGCTATTCTAATATAAATATTTCAATGTTTTCCACATTTCATGCGGAGTCTCCTTCCCATGAAGGCTCGAAATTATGTGATCTCGAACTCCATCCAGGATAATTCTCCTAGCTCTGGCCACACACTTCTTCCATTCTGCTAGTTGAGTAGCATCAGTGGGCTTAGGGACTTCTTGATCAATGAAGTCCTTAAGGTTGTTATCTTCCAATACTCCCTCCATGTGATCCTTACAAGTTATATAGTTTGAGCTGCCATCAAGGGCATACTGAAGCCTCAAACCATAGAAAGCCATCGGTGAAATAGATGTGATAAGAACATGAGATCTATATCCCAAATAATAAACTTCGAATTTCTCTTGCTTGTATAATGTTCTTCCTTGATCACCTGTGCTCTAATACCATGTAGAAATTTCACACCTGTAGATCAAACTGATATATCCAATGTACTAAAGCATACTACTTGATCTAGTTCTACAAAACATTAAGCGGAAGCATAATCGATTTCATGAGCAACATCAAGCATAAAGACATATAACTGATCAAGAGAAATAATCAGCCATAACACAAGATATATCATTGGTTAAAGCACTAGCATAAACCCCCTATCTGTATTATCAATCAAGTGGAAATCCTCTTCTTTTTACAAAAGAATCAGCTCAAGAATTATCCTATACTCTCTGCAATCAAAAGATGATGATCATAGACTACCTAGGCCTCAATATATCGGCCACAAGCCCTCCAATCTCCAATATCACGTATTTCTCTTGGAAATAAATCCTTCTCCATGCAAGGAATACTTATTAGAAATATCCAAGCATCTAATAGTGCATTGTCCCTCGTTTGAACTCAACTGGGTCTCTGTCTGAACTAACATGCATCAATTATCCATGAGGGAATGCCTAGTTATGTTAAATAATAGTTGTCACATGCTTCCAAGCATTAACAAACTATATCTCATTAATTTAACAACTTGTTAAATTAATCTAACTAGACTTGAATAAGTAAAACTAAGTCAACTGATCCTCTCATTATAGAACTCATACTTGATTCCTCAATCAGTGGGACAACTAATTGCATGTTCTCACAAAGACTTCAAGTTTAATTTTCCATCATTAATTAACTCATCGAGATTAATTAAGTAATATTTTAAACTGTTGTTAAGACCAAATTTGTTTTTACTTCCTATAGTTAGACTAGGGATTGCTAAAAATAGGAAGGGACTCATAAATGCTATTTTTAGAAGATTCTATTTTTAGCAGTTTCATTTTTCACCCAAGGTGGCCAAAATTTTCATTGGCCAAACTGCTATTTTTAGAAGTACTATTTTTAGGAGTTCTATTTTTAGCACATTCCAAATTTAGTATTTCTTGTTGCACACTTTTAAACATCATTAAATTAACGGACAGACAGGGAAGGTGGAGGCTTGATGGTCCAATAGTGTGGACCCCGAGTTAGTGCGGAGATTGGAAGTCTATGAAGATAATATTGCGCGCATTATCAAACATTGGCTTGATCATGTCATTGGAGGATTTATGACATAGTTCGCTGTCAATACCTCGGTCAACTACAGCAAAGTGGAGAAATGCTTCTTCAAGGGACTACGAGGTAATTATTTAAGATCCTTGAATAATTGGATTAAAATTCTCTTGTGTGAAAAATGAGTTATGCAATTACCTTGGTGTTTGGAGCTACGTGAAGTGGAAATCTATTTAGGGATAAAAGGAGAACAGTTCCTGAATATAGCCCGTCAATTGAGCCTCCTCTAAGTGACGATGAAGGAGCAACATAAGCTTCACAGCAGAGTGTTGTCCAATTAATAAGGCAAGGGTTCTCGAAAATACCCCATCTGCCCTCACCACCTCCATCTTCACCACTACAACATACACCTTCACCCACACTGCCACCACCTTCGCCACCATTCAATATGGAAAATGCAGTGAAGTTTCTTGTTTTCAAGGGCTTGGGAAATGAGGACCCAAAAAAATTTTGGTTCATTAAGAAGGTTGTATGGAAATCCCATAACATTAATGATGATCAGATGAGGAAAGCAATGTTGGTTACTGCTTTACAGGATTCCGCACTAACGCAGTACATTAAGTACTGCACCAATAACCTGATAGTTGTGTTGGCAAAAATTTAGACTGTGCTAAATAAGGAATTCAATAGACCCAAGTCTGAAGTGCAATAAATCATGATGTTCAAGAAAATCATGATGAATCTTCGTGAAACACCCTAGGATCTGGATCAAAGATTGAAATTCTAACATGAATCTTACGGATGGGTAGCACCGCGAATGGTTTGTGGCTTCACTCTTACCTCATTTAAGGGTTTCTTTATCACAACAAAATATTGGGACTTAAGCAAAAGACCTGGAGATTGCGATGAGACAGCATGAGACACCAATTCAAGATGCTATTTTGGGAGTTCAGCAAATTCATGCGGAGATGCAGAATCTTTGCCTAGAGTTCCAAAGTCTGAAGAAAGATAGAGAGGCTCAGCCTGAGGTGCATGAAGAAGTTTGGTGTTGTAAATGTAAGAGTTAGGGACATGATTAATATCATTTCCTTGTCTTCTCGAATTATGTTGCAGGAGGAGGGCTGATGCCTCTGAGGGTGAAAGCTCAAGTAGGGCCAAGTACAAGGCCCACGGTGTGGTGTGCTATATTTTAGGTAGCTAGAAACCATGTGATAGATAATTGTCACTTACTGCAGAAATTTGTACAGACACCGCAACAGCTCTTCTGCAACTTCTGCAAATCAGTAGGTCACGATGAGTGCAATTTCCATAGCTATGAGTTAATGATGGAGAGAACTCCCATGTATCAAATGCAGAAAAAAAAACTCTGCTTCTAGATCAAGGCATTGGGGGAGCATGAGGAGGATACCAGTGCCACAGACGAGGCTGAGGTAGAGGAGGACCTATGAGAAGTCATGGACAAGTTATTTGCTAGAATTTTGGAGGGTCGAGACACTATGCATGAGAATGTACAAACCCGATGCGCCTGTCGTGCTGATAATGTACACATTTTGACCATGCAATAGAAAACTGCCCTGTATTAATAGCTAAGATGTAGGAATAGGGGATGCAGCCTCAAGAGCCTACCCAGAACCTGAGGATGATGAGGGCTAAACCCCATGAATAGGATCCTAATGTGAATATCGTGTTGCGAAGTGGAATGATGACTGGCAGAGATAAGGTAAGGCAGCCTGAAGAAAGTGAATGGGTCCACAAAGCTCCAAAGAAGGACGTTGGCTTTGATCTAGAGTGCACGAAAGAAACCTTCATGAAAGCAAAGAAAAGCTTCAATGAGGCTTCTACTTCACGAAGTTAGGATAAGTAGTCTGAAGAAATGGACCCATCCATGCTTACTACCTTTTTGGAGACCTATATGAAGTTGTTGCACAATAGCAAGGCCATGAAAGGTTTACAGGAATTGGTAAATAAATGTGTCGGTAAAGAAAGTTCTCTTGAAGGACCTCGCGTAGTCAGAAATATTGGTAAGCACAAGAAAAGAATAGGGAGTGAGATGAGGCTCACCGCACAAATAGGAGAATATGAAATGGGCCAAGTTATTTTTTATCTTGGGTCAGATGTGAGTGTTTTGCCTAAACAAACATGGGAGAGAATGGGGAGACCTACACTGGTATGGTCTCCAATTCAATTGAGGATGGTGAATCAACAAAATATTATCCCCATGGGAAGATTACAGGAGTGACAGTACATATTGAAGGTTTGAAGTGATAGAGATTTTCGATGACAGCAATCCCTACCTCGCGCTCCTTGGGATCAACTAGGCTATTGACATGAATGGGGTGATCAATTTGAGGAAATAGACAATGTCATTTGAGAGGAAACCACTCCACGTTGTAGTACCTTTGGACCCTGTAGAACGACCGTGTTATACTGAACAAGGTCTGCGATTATGAAAGTGACAATGATTTGGACCAGATCTACAAAATAAAAACACGAGACTAAGGCTGGGTGAATCCGATTGTAGATGAATTCATTTCATGAGACCTTGAAACCTACTGCACATCAGATTCAGATGAGGAATTGGAGCACTGGGAGAATTGGTTCCATGAATTATCTACGCTGCACTGTAACATGATGACTAAATCGTTGCGCTATGTATCATTGGAGGTAAGGAGTTTGCCTTACAATGATGACATAACTATTGTAGATAAATTTTTGGATGCATTTGAAAGGGAAATGCCTGAGAAGCATTGCTTCCAAGCACTAGATTTGGCATTGCTCGCTACGCTTGTAAAATGCGGGGTAAGCATAAAGTCAATTTTTATGGATGGAGCCAATATAGAAGAACGATGAGGGTGCAGTTTGGTCTCCCAAATGGTGTGGGTGACAAATAAATATGATGGGAGGAGTGATCTATGTGATCACTTAGCAAAATGGGCTAATGCTTATGGAGCAGACCTGCAACTGGAGTGGGTGCATTTGTTCTGTCATACTTTAGATGTAATACTAATGAATTGGTACCTGGAAACTGAGCTCTGCCATGGCACGGATGAATGGGATACCTTGAGATAGGGATTCTTAATGACATTCAACTTTGAAGATGGATTTAAGTGCATCAATGAAGTGTTGTAGCAGGTCAAGGCAATGATCTTCAGAATCCTGTGGAATCCTTTGGATTTGATTCAACCAGATTGGACCACCGAGCTACGCCATCCACTGGAGTACTACAATGTGACTGTTGAAGATGAAGAGGAGGATCCAAGGAACATTAATATTCCAAAGGAAGAAGGTCACCTGGAATTTGAGGGGCCACAGATAGAGAATCCATATATCACCACGCCGCTGAAAACTAGGTAAGTGAACATTGGAACGGAGGCAGAGCCAAAATTTGCCAAGATAGGGGACTACTGGGATGATGCTACATGGATAAGGTTGATGAGTTTCTCCATGAGTATCAATATTTTTCCCCACAAAGTTTTCATACTTAAAGGGAATAATCATTGATTTAGGAGTGATGAAAATACAGTTGAAACCAGACGCGAAGCTTCTGAAGTGAAGGTCATATCACCTTAATATTAAGTACAAGGAAAAGGTCTGCATGGAGTTGGACAAGATGTTGGCAGTGGGTACTATTGAAACAATAGAGGAATCTGATTGGGTAAGTTTCATGGCAGTTTAGGAAAAGAAGCATAAGGGTGAGATAAGGATATGTGTAGATCTCAGGAAACTAAATGATGCTTGTGTTCATGATCTCTTTCCAACTCTGTTCACAGATTAGGTTTTGGATAATGTTGGTGGACAGGAAGCATATTTGTTTACTGATGGGTTCTCTGGATACATCAGATAAAGATCGTGCTAGAAGACAGGAGTAAAACTACCTTCACGACTGAGTGGGGATCCCTTCAGTATACGGTAATGCCTTTTGGACTTAAGAATGCATCGACAATCTTTTCATGTGTAGTCATTGCGGCATTCAAAGAGTTCATTCACAAGTTTTTAGAGGTATACTCTAACGATTGGACAATGTTTGGGCTAGTAAAGCACCATGTAGTTAGTTTTCTCTTGATGTTGGATATGTGTTGGAGGTATCATACTGCACTAAACTTGAAGAAGTCCTTCTTTTACGTTCCTTTTGGAATCTTGTTGGGTCATGTAGTATGTAGACAAGGCTTAATGGTGGACCCATCTAATATCACAGTTATAATAAATTTTGAGGCACCAAGGATTGTTAAACAGTTGTGCGCAACTCTGGGTCATACTAGTTATTACTGAAAGTTCATCAAGGGCTATGCTCAGATTACCGCAACCATGGAAAAGATGTTGAAGAAGGACACTCATTATGTTGGAATGAGGAATGTCAGCGGAGCATGGATGCGTTAAACGAGAAAATGATCACTGCATTGATCCTAATCTTCAAGGATTGGAAGAAGGAACTTCATGTGCATGTGGATGTGTCATGTATTGCATTGGGAGCAACAATGACACAAGCTGGTGAAGGAGAACTGGGTCACCTGATAGCATTTGCGAGCAGGAAGATGTCTAAGGCTGAAAATAACTATTCAATGATGGAGCGTGAAGATTTGGCTATCGTGTATGCGCTCCAGAGGTTCGTGTATTACTTACTAGGTGGACACTTTAAGATGTATACAGACCATTCTGCATTAAAGTGCCTGGTAAACAAGCCTATGTTGCAAAGGAATATGCAGATGGTTGCTAATGTTTGTACCATAACATTTGATCAGCTAAAGAAGAGTATCACGCATCAAAGGCATAGATAATTTCCCAGTGATCCTCAGAACCTAGTCTCAGTCACTATAGAGAAGGTGATAACCTCTAACACCAGAAGGAAGGCAAGGTAAGTCATGGCGGTAAATGTTACATTTGCTACAACGACATAAGATAACTCATAATACTTGTTGATTGAGAATGTCAGGTTAAGAAGAGAACTTATATGGTGAAGAATCGGGTATAACATATTGCAATGGAAAACCAGTGGTTGTCATCATAGAAATTCAATATTGGAGAATGGTAGTCAGCCATGCAAGTAGAGTTGGAGCCAAAAGAGGATACCATGGCATGAATATATGCCAAGATGATACTTATAGAACAAGTCATGGCTCCTCTCATTGGAATTCAGAAGAATATGCACATAGTGGTGAAGCTCCTGAAGTTATAAAATAAAGTAGTTGATCAAATGCAGGAATGGGCTTCCAAATAACTGAATGCTCTGTAGCATTTGGAAAGGAAAGACAATGTTTCCACCAAGATAGACAGTGTTTAATTGAGACTCCACCACATAATTACTCTCATATTGGAGCATAGTTGGTTATTACTATGGTTGTGTATAACAAACTACATAATGGGTTTGAGTCTCTAACATAGAAGCATGGGATGCCTGGCATCAGAATTCTTGAAGAAATCAAAGGTAGGGAGGTCATCTTCTATGAGATAAGGGATTTCATTGACCAAATCAAGCAAGCAAAAAAATGGGAAGGCTTGGAGGTAACTAAATACATTATTCACAAGTATTCCTTTGGACCAGTCAAAGCACACATGAAGCTTTCATGCTTGTAGAATAATGTACAGTCAAGATCCAAGAACATACCAATGAAGGAATTGGAGGTGAAGATGCACCACAAAGGGGACTTTCCAGATTGGATTGAAGACATATCCACTGATTTTAGAGCATGGCACAGTTACATCACAAATGAACTCCATGAAGAAGGAAATGATTTATCCATTTGAAGAATCTTTGTCCCTTTAGCAGTTTTGTCTTATTAGGCCACCATCTCATTTGTAAATTGTCTTGTGTAATAAATATTGCGTCATGAAGCCCAAGAGGCACATGTAGAATATGAAAAGCCACACGTTGGAATTTGAGGAAACATGAATTAAATATGAAAACTCATACGAGTTCAAGAGTCATGAGGAAGCTTAAAGGTCATTTTGAATTGTTATAAATAGCCCCTCATAACTCAAGAAAATGGCTTTTCAAAGGCTTTAGATTCTAGAGGTATTTCCTTGTATTATCTTGTAATACATAAGAGATAGATAATTCTTTGGAGAAGAAAGTTGTTGTTGTTAATTTTTCTTCACTTTGTTCTATGCTACAACTATTACTTCAACAATATTTAATATCACTCAATTCCTCAATTTATCTTCTTCAATTTTCCAATGAAAGTAGAGAAATAATAGATAGAACAAGTAAAAAAATGCACATAGAAAGACAACCAAGAGACAAGAGACACAATAATTGGTCAATGACCATGGAAAACCCCCACTAGGAGAAAATCCTTGCAAATCTTCTTCTTATTAGATTGTCTTCAAATGTTCAATATAGAGAGTACATCATCCAAGAGTCAAAGTCAAAATTTGACTTAACCAAAATTCAATGTCAATATTCAATATCAAACATTATTCAAAGTTGTCAACAATGGTCAAATATAAGCCTCCTGTAATATGCCCAAGTCAACAGCAGTGCAATCAGCCCTAACCAGTTAGCAGTCAATTGTCAACACAACCTTTTAGGAGCTCAATAAACTTTAGCCAAAATTGACCTCAAATGTTGATCACAGTCAACGCAAAATAGTTTTAAAAATGCAGTCAAACTCAATCAAGGGAGAGAGATAATAAGTTCTCCATATATGAAATTTTCTACGATCAAACCAGAAATTCAACTCTAGTTAAACTTCCCACATTGCCTCGGTTTTAGTGCTAGTCAACTTGAACTCAAGAAATCAAACTTTTCGAGGTTAAAGGAGATCAATATGTGAATTCAAACTTGGTCAAACTATAGTCACACTATCCAACTAAAACGTCAATGCAAAAAATTCAAGATTGCCTCCAAGATCCTCGCACGTGTGAAGAAAAGACAGATGCCCTTTAACCTGTACAAACCAAACAAATGAAGAGAGAGAAGAATGTGTGTTGTGTCATTTCCAAATGAGGTGTGAAAACACTTATATTTATATGCAACTTGATGGGTACCATCTTATCCTTGATATATGTCTTTTGACCCAAGGCCAATGTTGACAATTTTGAATTTGTGGGTATGTCCTCAAAATTCCACTTTTCCTTATCTGAATTGAGTGAACTTTAGGTCGATTTTGGTCCTCTCAAAAATAGGAATTTAATGCAATCATTATATCCATTTACAAAGTGGGATTTAACCCTAGTTGCATAATTTAACACTCCCTCTCAACTACAGAGATTTCCACCTGTCAATATCTATCCATCAATCATCATATCCTCTTGCCATCATGTACCATCTTTGCTCGTCTATGCTCATCCCATTTTAATATTATCAGATATAAAGAAGAAGAAATTCTATAGGGGATCTCTAGCTACCACCATACCTCTATCATCATCATGGAGATTCTGCTACCACCAATAATCATCATCATCATCATCATCATCAACAAGGAGCCATTGCTACCACTCGGATCCAAAGACAATGGATGAGACCAACCTATCCCAAGCGCAGGGATCACACTCTATCCCAGAGTCCCCAAAAATAGGTGAATTCAACATAAGCATCAAACTTTAACCTATTATCCCTTATCGTTTATCTTAACCCTAAAGATTTAGATGGTAGAACACATGCATCCAACAATTTGGCGAGATCTATTGGAAATAATATTAAGAGGAAAGGGGTGGTGAATTGGTATTTACAATTCAATAATATTTCATTTCCCAAACATATTTATATATGCTACTTCAGTGAAGTGAACTTGCATGTGCACGCTACTGTGATTAGAGAAACCAATGTATACCCAAAGAACCTATGATTTAGTCAATTTATCATGTGTTTATCTTCAATCAATGCACCAGTAACTTATGATACAATAACTATGTGCAATAATAACATAATAAACCATCATACACATGAACACCAAGATTTAAGGTGGAAACCCAATGCAGGAGAAAAACCACCAGTTGTTGTCATTTTCGTCTTCTTTTAATATAAATAAAATCTATTTACAATCTTGTACTCGTGAGACTCATACCAATACGCAGGCACCCACCTACAAAAAGCTACAATTTTCTCTTGTTTTTGAGCCTCTATTGGAAGGGAGCTAGTACCCCCTATCTCTTGTACTAGCCGATATGTTTACTATTACGTAGGTGTCGGCCTACAGAAGGCTACGACCTTCTCTCTTCCTCCAGGGACCACGCTTCATTAGTTTTCAGACTGGATTCTCTTGGTACACAACAATACAAAATGAATGCCTCGTTTCATCAAATTTTCACACTCGACTATCACCAGAATATTGTGTTGAACCCAAAAACCTGCATCATCATTCAGAACTAGTTGCAACCTCAAAAATCATACATCAAAATGTATACACTACTTTATTGAACCATGTCTGCATGTATACACTACTTCCTTTAACAAAACCTACATATACCTTCAAAACTACTGAATCATAAAAACTTTTGAATCAGATCTGTACCAACCAGTGATATTCTGAACATCTACTCTCAATTAGCAGAGATTTGGCTAGTCAGTAGCATAGATAACCCTTCACACTTAATCAATCAGACACAAACTACTTATTGATTCAGTTTTACTTTCAAATATAAGAAGACTTCATTGAAGTACAATAGTAAAACAATAACACTGATCATATAGATTAGTCATTTCTGAACAACAGGCTTTTCTTTTGCATATGCTACTTGGAAGAGTCGAACATGTGTGTATACGCGCCTTTTCCAAGGTGAACGAGTGTATAGATCTACATATATTAACTCACAACATTGCTACTATTCCACACTTCAAATATACCCAAATCATGACATTTAAAGAATAAAACATGTGTAAGCAATCAGATCTAGCCCAACCAATATAGATCATTCAATGATAAGTCATTCTAGGTCTCATGTTCCTGATCCAACATTGAATTCGAGGTGCACAAAATATTTCAGATCATATCACAATCATAGCCCCTACAACATAAAATACACTTCAGATAGAAGTATTCCTAAGAAACCCTTTCACTTGCACACATGGCCCTTTGATCTTCTCCTTCTTATATAATTTTTGGCCTTTCACAATACCTCAGATCAAAACAACACTTAGGACCTGTGTTATTCTTGGACAGGATCAAATAGTCATTACTCCGCTCAATATTGTGGGCTAATACCATGGTATTGACCCTTGGTATTATTTCCTCTTGAATTTCCTTGATTTTCCAACCCATACACGCTTTTCCTCTTATAAAAGTGTGTGCATATGTATACGCTCTTTTTGTTATATGAACTTGCATGTATACACTCCTTTGACAAAGTGGACCTGCGTATACAGCAACTTCTTTACACCATCCTTTTCCTTCAACTTATTCATTTTGATTAGTATGCCTTTGTTCCAACTTCTTGTTCTTCTGTACCAATGCCCAGTTACCTCTTAATTGACATGTTACACTGTAAGTTTCCTTTTATCAAAACTAAACTAACCTGTGAGTGAGTTGCCAACAACACTTGTATCATAATTCCAACAATCTCCCCCTTTGGACTTGATGGCAACCATGTTGGTTTTGATTACTATAAGCTGTAGAAACTGTGAGAGATAACAAGAAACACCAAAATACTCTCCCCCTTTGAAATCAAGGGCAAAGTGAAGACCAATATATTCTCCCCCTTTGATATACATTATGTTTTCCATGCTTCCTCTAAGTACATGCAGAGTCTACAAAGATATGTTTCAAAAGAATAACATGACTCTATAACTCAACTAAGTGAGTATGACCTCCCTAAGACCAATGACTCATACATACATCAATCACCCAACCAAGTGGTGATATAGCAATTGTTTATACAAGACTGAAATACAACAATTATTACATCATCCATCCCATGCATAGTGGGGATATAAATTACGTCATATGTCCAATAGGACTCATTAAAAAATAGACTATGATAGAGGGAGACATATAACACCCTAGATCTTTACATGACCTATGCAACAATTGGTATAAATATCTGTAACCATAGCTGAAGTTATCAACCATAATGCCAACAATGTAGAATGTTTGTGAAGGCTAATTCTCCCCCTGAACCTATGCTACTATTTTTCTATCAGAAAAACATATACGCTCCTGCAGCTACAGAAACGTGCATATATACGCGACTATCCTTCGTGAAACCAACGTATATGAACCTTCCTCTAAAAAACTGGATTTAACAGCATGATGATTGAAAAACTACTCCCAACTTTTGTTTGAGATATTTAAATGTTTCTCTGGAAAGAAGTTTGGTGAATATATCAGCAACATATTCTTTAGAGGGAACATACTCCAACTTAACCTTTTTTTCAAGCACTTGTTGTTGTATAAAATGGTACTTAATGGGTATGTGATTAATCTCTGAATGCTTGACTGGATTTTTCGAAATACTAATGGCACTTGTATTATCACATAGAATAGAGGTGGGTGGAGTACATGTGATTTGAATGTCTTGCAATGTTTGCATCATCCAAATTAGTTGTGTGTAGCAAGATGCAGAATCCACCTATTCTACTTTAGTTGTAGATAAGGCAATCGAACTTTGCTTTTTGCTAAACCTAGACACTAATCGTGCTCCCATATAGAATGCACCTCCACTAGTGCTTTTTTCAATCATCAACATTTCTAGCCCAATTTGCATTTGTATATGCATGAAGAGTAAGATCTGTATCTTTAGGATACCATAGACCAAAGTCTTGAGTTCCTTGAAGATATTTGATTATTCTTTTTACTGCCTAAAGATGTGATTCCTTTGGATTTACTTGGAACCTTCCAACAATTCCTATTGCATGTATGATATAAGGTATGGTACCTTTTAGATAAAGCAGACTTCCAATCATAGATATGTATGTTGGTTGGTTTACTGCAGTTGATTCATCGTTAGAGCTGAGACTGCATCCTGTTACCATTGGTGTACATACTGGTTTTGAATATTCCATTCCATACTTCTTCAAAATATTCTTGAGATATTTATTTTGTGAAAGAAAAATACCATCTTTTATTTTCTGTACATGTAGACCAAGAAAATAAGTAAGTTCACCAAGTAAGGACATTTCAAATTCTTGTTGCATAACTAAAGCAAAGTTCTGACTCATAGTTTCTTCATTGCTACCAAAAATGATATCATCAACATAAACAACAATAATTAGCAGTTTATCATTTTCAATCTTTGTATATAAGTTTTTGTCTGTAAAAACTTTTGTGAAACCTTGTTGTTGTATATATTTGTCAAGACGATAAGACCAGTCCCTTGGAGCTTGTTTCAGACCATATAGAGCCTTTTTTAGCTTGCATATAAGTTTTGCATCATTTCCTAGAATGAATCCTTCTGGTTTCTCAATATAAACTTCTTCTTCTAAATCTCCATTAAGGAAAGTTGGTTTTACATCCATTTGTTATACTTTGAATTTTTGAAAACTTGAAAGAGCAAGAAACATTCTTATGGCTTCAATTCTGGCAATAGGTGCAAAATTTTCTTCAAAGTCTATACCTTCTTGTTGAGCATACCCCTTACAAACAAGTCTTGCTTTGTTTCTAATATGCTCTCCATTTTCATTCAACTTATTATTAAATATGCATTTTGTTCCTATAACATTTTATCACGAGGTCTGGGAACTAAAATCCAAGTATCATTTTTTTCAATTTGGTCAAGTTCTTCATCCATGGCCTTAACCCAACATTCATCTTTGCTAGCTTAATTTACATTTTGTGGTTCTATGAAGGATAGTAATTCTAGATAACTAGAGGTTCCTGTAAGAGTTCTTCCTGTATGTACTCCAAACCCTTTTTCTCCTAGAATTTGAGTTTTTGGATGATTCTTTTGAACATATCTGGATGAAGTCTTTTCCCTGTCTATTGTATTTTCTTCTAATGCTTCATTAGTTTCTTCCTCTATATCATTTTATTTGATACGAGAAAGCACTCATCATATTCCTCATTGTCAAATTCCTTTGTTGATTTCATCTATTTTGGATTTTTGCATGCTTCATCAATTACTACATCAATGCATTCAACAATTTTTTGAAGTCTTTTATTATAACATTTGTATCCTTTACTTCTGGATGAATAATCAAGAAGAATTCCTTCGTTTGCTTTGGGTTCAAACTTACCAAGTTTTACATCAATCATTTTCATGAAACATTTACTTCCAAAAACTCTAAAGTGTTTTACAGTAGGAGACTTACCATACCAGAGTTCATATGGAGTTTGATCATTATTTACCCGAACATTAGCTTTGTTGAGAATAGTCACAGCAGCAAATGCAGCTTCACCCCAGAAGGTTGCAAGAGTTCTAAATTCATCAAGAATAGCTCAATCCATTTGCTGAGTTGTTCTATTCATTTTTTCCACTAGACCATTTTGTTGAGAAGTTCTGGAGACTAAGAACTTCCTTTTTATTCCATGTTGTTCACAAAAATCAAAGAATTCATCTGATATGAATTCTCCCCCTCTATCTGATATGAATGCTTCATCTTTATGCTTTAGAAGTCTTATCCAACACATTCTATAAAAATCATCAATGAATTAAATAAATTATTCTTCTCCACGAGGTGACTTTTTCCTTGTTCATCCACATAAATCAGTATGGATGAGTTCAAGAGGCTTACTTGTTGATCCTTCTTTTTCACTAAAATGAACTCTAGTTTTCTTACCGACTTGACATGGTTTTCATATGGTATTTTCTAGAATGTTGATATCTGTCATATCATGGACCACCTTGAGCCTGCATGCTTTTTCTTAAATGAGAAAATCTTAGAAGCCCCAATCTTCTATGCCATAACCAGTTTTCATTTGTTTTTCTTAGATAGCATTGTTTTTGTCCTTCTTTGAGTATGTATAAATTGTTTTGAGTTCTTGTACCTTTGATTACTGCCTTTCCTGTATCAAGCTCATGAACCACACAACCATTTGATCGAAACACAACTTCATTTCCTTGATCACAAATTTGACTGAAACTCAACAAGTTATGCTTCAAACCACCTACATACATGACATCACCAGCTTTAACCTTTTCTTTCAAATATATAGAACATTTACCTTTAATGGTAGTTGGTGTGTCATTTCCAAAAGAGATATTCTTTTCCTTTTCCAAAGAATTATATGAATGAAGTTTTTCCTTATCACTTGTCATGTGTTTGGAGCATCTGTTGTCAATGTACCACTGATTTTATTTTCCTTCTGCAAATAGAGCTATGCCACATCTTTCAGATTGAACTTACTTCTTTCTCCATACCTTGGAATTTGATGATGATTTATCCTTTTGAAGTGTTGGCCGAAATTTTCTCCTGCAATCAGATTCTTCATGACCAAAGTTATTACAAAAATAATATTCAATTTCATCTTCAAGAGGAGAGACGTTATTATAGGAACTTTTCTTGATTCCTTTTATGATCCTTTGATTTGTGCTTCTCTAGTCATGATAGTTTTTTAAGCAACACATTGAGTAGCCTTATGCCCAAAGTTATGGCATGAAAAGCATTGTCCATTAAAGAAGTTTCTGTGATCATAGAATCTTTTGGAATTGTTTACCTTTTGGATGATGCTTCTATTGTTGTTCATCCTAGGAGTAAATTGAGCATGATTTACTTGATGAATACTTTTAGGCTTTTGCTGACGATTGACATGTTGTTCACTTGTCTTTCCTGCATCAAGATAGTTTTTGGTGGAGGCTAACGACCTTTATGATTGGGATGATTCTTCAGTATATCCGAGACCTATATTTATAATAGAACATTGAACCTTGATGATTTAATTTAAATTTTCTGATCCTTTAACAACTCTAAGATTAATACATTTTGTCTTATCCAGTTCTTTTCTTAGACCCACAACTTCACATTCTAGTTTTTCATTGTGCTTTTCTCTTTCAGTGAGTTGATTTGTCAACGTATCTATGATCATATTCTTTTCTTCCAAATAGATTTTGAGTTTTGTGATTTCTTCAAGAAAGTCTTCCTCTTTTAAGGCATCCAAAAAATCATCATCGTCATAGGCCATGAGCAGTTTATAATCTTGTTCAGTTTCATCTTCATCACTATCAGATAATCCATCACTGCCTTCATGAGTATAGTAACTTCTTCTATTAACAACCTTTTTTCTATTTCCTTTTGCAGATTCCTTTCATTTTCATGATTATATTTATCAGGAAATTTTGCAGTATAATGACCAACTCTACCACAACCAAAGCATTTCAATGATATTTTACCTTTGAATATTCTAGAACCTCGTTGAAGCTTCTTAACAAATTTTACCTCATCTTCTTCTTATGAAATATATCCTGATTCATTGCGCTCTTCCTTTTCTTTTCCCTTTGTTGAAGCTTTGAAAGCGACTTCTCTCATATCTGATGGACCTACTTTCCTCATTGTAGTTAGAATTCCACGATGTTGAACAACAGTAATAGATTGATGATCATGTTTGTCTTCTATGGCAGATACTTTTGACTCAAATTTAGAAGACAAATATCTCAAAATTTTCCCTACTAAAGTAGCCCCCTTTATCTCTTCACCCAAATTCTTCATACAATTAACAATCTCATCTACACGTAAAAAGTAACTAGCAATACTTTCATCACTATGCATCTTAAGAGTTTCATACTAAATTATGAGTGTTTGGAGCTTAGGACGTTTTACTTGGGATTCTGCTTCATAGCTCTGAATGATTTTCTCCCATATCTCTTTCGTTGTCTTGAGTTGCATGACTTTGACAAATTCTAATTCTAAAAGACTTCCCAATAAATTATTGGCTACTTTGGCATTGGTTTTGTATAGATTCTTACCTGTTGTATCTATAGGTATTTTTGCTAGAAATTGGTATCATCATTCCACAATTTCCCAAAATTCGGCTCCAAGAAATTGAAGATAGGCTCTGGTTCTTATTTTCCAATATACCAAGTTGTTCCCATTGAATATTAGTGGTCTGATAGATCCCATGCCTTCATGATTGTTCATCTTGAAAGATCTCCCTTCAAGTGATCAAACGTCTTCTAAAGGACTTTCTCTGATACCAATTGTTGGAAATAATACTGAGAGAGGGGGGGTGGGTGAATCAGTATTTACAATTAAATAATATTTCATTTCCAAAAAAGATCTATATACGCTACTTCAGTGAAGTGAACTTGTGTGTGCACGCTACAGTGATTAGAGAAACCAACATATACCCAGAGAACTTATGATTTAGTTATTTTATCATGTGTTGATCTTTAATCAATGCATCAGTAACTTATTATACAATAAATATGTGCATTAATAACATAATAAACCATCATTCACATGAACACCAAGATTTAAGGTGGAAACCCGATGCAGGAGAAAACCCACCTGTTGTTGTCGTCTCTGTCTTCTTTTAATATAAAGAAAATATGTTTACATTCTTGTACTGGTGCAAACTCATACCAGTACGCAGGCACCTACCTAAAGAAGGCTACAATATTCTCTTGTTTTCCATCATCTATTGGAAGGGAGCTACAACCCCTAGCTCTTGTACTAGCTGATATGTTTACTAGTATGTAGGCGTTAGCCTACAGAAGGCTACTACCTTCTCTCTTCCTCCAAGGACCACGTTTCATTAATTTTTAGAATGGATACTCCTGGTACACAACAATACAAAATGAAGGCCTCTTTTCATCAAATTTTCACACTGGACCCATCAAAACTTTCAAACTGCATCAACAATCAGTTAATCTGAATAGTCATATCATTGTCACCAAAACATTGTGTTGAATCCAAAAACCTGCATCATCATTAAGAAATAGTTGCAACCTCAAAAATCATACATCAAAATGTATATGCTACTTTACTGAACCCAACTGCATGTATACGCTACTTCCTTTAACAAAACCTACGTATACCTTCAAAACTACTAAATCATAAAAAATATTGAATCAGATCTGTACCAGCTAGTAATACTTTGAACATCTACTGTCAATTTACAGAGATCTGGGCAATCAGTAGCAGAGATAACCCCTTACACTTAATCAATCAGACACAAACTCCTTATGCATTCAATTTTACTTTCAAATCTAAGAATACTTCATTAACAGACAGCAGTGAAACAACAACATTGATCAGATAGATCAGACATTTCTAAACAATAGGCTTTTCTTTTGCATGTGCTACTTGGAAGAGTTGAACCTGCGTGTATACGCACCTTTACCAAGGTGAACAAGCATATAGATCTACAAATATTAATTCACAACTTTGTTGCTATTCCAGACTTCAGACATACCCAGATCATGACATTTAAAGAATAAAACATGTGTAAGCAATCAGATCTAGCCCAACCAATATCAGATCATTCAATGATAAGTCATTTCAAGTCTCATGATCCTGATCCAACATTGAATTCCAGGTGCACAAAATATTTCAGATCATATCACAATCATAGCCTCTACAACATAAAATATACTTCAGATAGAAGTATTCTTGAGAAACCCTTTCACTTCCACACATGTCCCTTTGATCTTCTCCTCCTTATATAATTTCTGGCCTTTCTCAATACCTCAGACCAAAACAACGCTTAAGACATGTGGTATTCTTGGATGGGATCAAATAGTTGTTACTCCACTCAATATTATGGGCTAATACCATGGTATTGACCCTTGGTATTCTTTACTCTTAAATTTCCTTGATTTTCCAACCCATGCACACTTTTCTTTTTGTGAAAGTGTGTGCATACGTATACGCTCTTTTTGTTATGTGAACCTGTGTGTATATACTCCTTTCACGATGTGGACCTGCATATACAACTTAAACTACTTTACACCATCCTTTTCCTTCAACTTCTTCATTCTAATCAGTAGACCTTTTTTCCAACTTCTTGTTCTTCTGTACCAATGCCCTGTTACCTCTGAATTTACCTATTACACTATGAGTTGCCTTTTATCAAAACTGAATTGACCTGTGAGTGAGTTTCCATCAAGGATAGTACTTGTATCACAATGCCAACAATATCCACCTACTGTAAGGGGTTGGATCATACTCTATCCCAAGTTCCTCAACCCATTGGCTAGATGGGAGAGGTTATCCCATAGAGTGGGCAAGATGCTAATTGGGGCATACTTTAATTAGAGGAGATCTCAAGTCTCAACATCCTACCGGTTAGAGGTATCTCATCCATAGGATCCCTATATCTCCATTTCACACCTTGGGAGTTCAACCAAGGGGGGAGAACACTATTAAGTGTTGTTGATTAGCTCAGAACCTTATTCGACAGGGTCATCTCAACCAGTCCAAGCTTCTCTCTCAAGACCAAGAAATCCCCTTCCGACAAAGGATTGGTGAGGATGTTGGTTATCTTCTTATCTATCGAAATGTGATGGAGTCTCACAACTCCTCTCTATACCATGTTACAGATGTAATGATATATGATCTCAATATGCTTGGAATTTCCATGAAACATAAGATTCTTGGACAAATGAATCCCACTTTTGTTGTTGCAAGATATAAATGTTGTGTCCAGAACCCACTCAAATATCTCTCCAAGGAGCTTTGTCAACCAAAATTCTTAACAACTCACAATGCTAGCTATAATAAACTCAGCCTCAATAGTGCTAAGGGCTATATATTTTTGCTTCTTACTCATCCATGATATCATGGCAGATCCCAGATTAAAAAAACATCCAGAAGTACTCTTCATGTCGACAACATTACCATCCCAATTTGCATCTGTATATCCATGTAGTCTAGCATCTCCAGCGACATATCTCAATCCAAGGTTAATGTTCCCATATAAATATCTCAGAATATGCTTTGTAGCGACCCAATGTACATGGTCAGGCTCAATCATAAACTAGCTCAAAGTGTTAACTTTGAAGCATATGTCAGGTGAGTATTCCAGAGAAACATCAGGACACCAACCAATTGTCTATACTCAAAAGGGTCTGTTAGGTACGATCTAGTGGCTTCTCCGCACGACTTCCTGAAATTCATCTCCATAGGAGTAGGCAGGGACTTGCATTCAGCCATGCCAAATCTCTCTAGGATTTTCACAACATATTTTCCTTGTGAAAGTAAAATCTCGCCTGACATTTTCCATACTTATAATCCAAGGAAATAGTGCAATGAACCAAGGTCTTTCATCTCAAATTCAAAAGCCAACTTCCTTTTACATTCTAGAATGAGAGGGTTGGAACTTGTCATGAATAGGTCATCAACATATAATACCAAAATAAGAGGTATACCTTGGACTATTTTGAAGTACAAGTTTGGATCAGCATTATTCCTTGTGAATCCTAGCTTCATCAAGTAACTGTCAATATGAGCATACCAAGCATGAGGAGATTTGTTCAATCCATAGAGAGCTTTATTCAATCAGTATACATTGGTCTTCCTATCATGAAATTAAAATCCTGGAGTTTTTTCAACATACACTTCTTCTTGTAGCGAACCATGTAAGAAGGCAATCTTCACATCCAATTGGTGGAGAGTCCATCCCTGACTTGCAGCAAGGGATACTATCAAATGAATGATTGTGTATTGGGCCACAAGAGAAAATATATCACTGTAATATTATCCCTCCTTTTGAGTTAAATTGTGGACTACAAACCTTGCCTTGTATTTTTCGATTCTTCGATCAGCCCCATGCTTGATTTTTAGAGCCATTTGGAGGTTACCATATATTTTCTCTTTCATCTTGGCACAATATGCCATACATCATTTTTCATAATGGAATCATATTCTTTGGCAATTGCATCCTTCCTTACTTGTTCCTTCATATATTCTTCAAAGGTACTAGGTTTGGCTTGAATTATCTTTCTCATAACTACAACATAGGCTTGGTACCTACATGGCTTCTTTCTTTCCCTGAAACTTCCCTGAGCAACGACACTTTTCTCAGAATATTGTAATGTTTCCTTGAACCACAGCGATATTTCCCTTGTAGGGGGATTGCATGGAGGAGGACCCAATGTTCCATAGGATCCATGGGATCGTCAACAATCTCCTTCTTAGATTTAGGCATATAAGGACATTCTAGGATATCCATCTCATCATTATTTTCTTCAAGAGGACTAAGTGGAGGGAGGTCCCTTATTTTTCTAAGGGAACCGTCTTCATTGAATGTCACATACCCACTAACTTCAACCTTCCTTTGACCAAAAATGTATATTATAAATGATTTAGAATCTTCACTATATCCAAAAAGCATACCTTTCCTTCTTGTAGCCTCTAGCTTGTTTCTTTTGTCCATTGTCACATGGAAGTATTCGGGGCAGCTAAAAATTCATATATGACCAATATTGGGATTGACACCTGAGAATACTTCCTCGGGAGACTTGTTTTCTAAAGCTTTGAGGCAACCTCTTTTTGAACATATAACACTATGTTTTATTCTTCAACCCAAAGGAATTTTGGTAGTTTTTTATCATGGAGCATTGCTCGCGAAGCCTCCACAATGGACCTATTCTTTCTCTCAGCTACTCCATTTTGTTCGAGAGTGTAAGGCACATTGGTCTCCTTATTAATTCCTTCCTTTTGTTAGGTCCCTATAATACCATTGTATCCCCCCTTATTGTTATTGTTGTGCCCATGTATCCCCCATATTGTTATTGTTGTGCCCCATATAAGGCCACTATTGTTATTTTTGTGCCCTTACATTATTATTGTTATGTAGGTTCTGATCTTATTGTGACCCCTTAGACTCCCATATATTCAAAGGAGGTCTTGTCAATTGTATCACCCAATAATTTTTAATTTATGTAATGTAAAGGAGATTACCCCCTTAAAGAGGATAATTTTAATTCATTAATCTATCTTTGTGTGAGTTGGTTGCATAACATTTGTTATTAGAGCTTTGGATTCTAGGGTTTTGCTTCTTCAAATAGGTCATCTTGTCATTTTCACTATAAAAAAGATTTACGAGCCTTAAAAGCGGAAAATTTTACCATGTGGATCCAAAATATTGATGAACTTCATGTACACATTTCAAAGCTTATCTCATTATATTTTCATAGATATGAGCTGAGGAAGTTAGGGTTTGTGTCGGCTCTAGAATTCTGTCTCAAACAAGTAACCTAGGGAAAATCATCATAACTTTCATTACAGTGATCGGATTTGAATTATGTAGAAAGTGGATGAAATTTCACAGACTGTAGGTTTTGGTGTAGCAATTTCAGGGTCGAAGGGTGAAACAGTGACACGTGGAATCTCGTACAACTTTGCTCTACTAAATGAGTCCATAATCAGGACATCGTGAGAGATTTGGAATAACTCTTTCTTGAAGAATCAAATCATGATCAGAATTATGGGGTTGGAAAGACGACTCAGAGAGATACTAGAGAAAAAAATTCATAACTTGGAGATCTAAAATTATAGAGTTATACCCGTTTCAAGATCGAGCTCCTAAAAGAACGAAAAGGTGTGTATTTTTTTTTAAAATTTGCATAACTTTTGTTTGAAAAATTAGTTTGAAGTGATTGCAAGGGCATATTGAAGCATAGATATTAATATTGGGTTCTAAAATGCATCCCACGCAAAATAATTATACACATATTAAGCCCTCAGAAATCTCTATTATGATGCATGAAGAGGATGAATTGCAGCGTAATATATCAAAAAGTATGGGACCAAGTGCAACAAATTTCTCTCTCACAAAGGGAAACCAAAGATGAACTAAAAGGTGACACAGATTCTTTCAAAGGCAACATGGATGGTTTAAAAGGAGACATGAATGGCTTAAAAGTAGACATGGAGGTTATGAAGGAAGGTTTGACAAAGTTGTTACAAGAAAGGATTCCTAGTGGTGACAAGGTAATCCATGAAAATCATGATGAGGACAAAATGAATGTGAACTACAATTTTAGACACTCCAATGTGGGGATTAAGAACCACTACGTTCCAAATATATATATGATAAAGTTTGACGGAAAGTATCTAGTGACATGGATACTAAAAATGGAGCAATATTTTGATATATGGGATGTGCAACCCTCACAAAAGGTATGTATTGCATCTTTATATTTATAACCCAATCAGTTTGTATGGTATTGATGGCTTTTTTATTATAAATCATTTTTCACCTAGTCAATTTTTATAGAGGAAATGATAGCATATTGTGTAGACAAAAAGAGCAACACCTTCTTTATCCTATTGATAAATCTCGAACAAAAGAGTTTGATGGTGGAACACATTGAGGACTTCAAAAATTTGAATATTAAGGTAACCGATATTCCAAATGAGAATAGGGTTGATGTACTCATAGGGACTTTAAAAGATGACATCAAACATGAGGTTCTCCTTTGGGATTGTGATTCATTGGAGAAGGCATTTAGGATGGAAAGAAAACTTTAAATCAAAATTATGGCAACAAGGAAGTCTACAACTCACAACTATAAAGATGGAAGTGTTAGTCTTCCACAACCTACAAGGTTGACACAACAAAAATTAGAGGAAAAAAGAGATAAAGGGCTTTATTATAGTTGTGATAGAAAATACACTAAAGGTCATAAGTGTGGTGAGAATAAATTATTCTACATAGATCGTGAAGAGGAGAATAAAATTAACAAGAAACATCAAAAGAGGTGGATATACATTAGGAACCAACCCCAAAGAAAGAAGAAATGAATATGCCCATATAATGTAATGCATTGATAGGAATTACCACTCCTCAAACTCTCGACATAGAAGGATATATCAAGAACAAAAAGGTAATATTTTTTATTGATTTGGGTAGTACCCATAATTTTATTCATTATAAGATAGACAAGGAATTGAATTTCTTCCTATATCCAATGCCAGAGTGTCAAGTGATGGTCGCAAATGGAGTCAATATAAATTGCTCTAGAAAGTGCCATAATATCAAGCTAACCATGGGGGAATATGTATTGAATAGTTGAATTATTTCCATTCCAATGGGTGGTGTTGATGTTGTACCAAAAGTCCAATGGTTAAAATCTTTGGGGATGGTATCTTTCAATTTCCAAGAACTTTCCTTGAATTTTTTTTGGGAAAGAAAGGAAGTTGAATTAAGGGGTATCGCAGGGAAACTAAAAAATATAATAATCTCTAATGGCATGAAAGAGCTTCTGAAGAAATAACATCGGGCCTAATTGTACAATTATGCTCACTAAGGGTTCCAACATCGAAATCATCTATTTCTCCATATCTCTAAAATGTCTTGGACAATCATTCCAAGGTGTTTGAGACTCCCAAATGCCTCCCACATAATCGTGATCATGATCTTGTGATTCACTTGATTCTAGGAAGTGTTCCTCCAAACATCAGGCCTTACAGATATCCTTATGCCCAAAAGAGTGAAATTGAACGTTGGTTGCCAAAGATCTAGAGGTTGATATACTTCAGCCTAGTTAAAGTTCTTTCTCTTCTCCAATAGTATTGGTGCACAAGAAGGATGGATCATGTCATTAGTGTTATAATTATAGGGAGCTCAACAAGCTCACTATTAAAGATAAATTTCCCATTCCTTTCATTGGTGAATTGTTGGATGAATTACCTAGAGAAATTTACTTCACCAAGTTCGATCTTCATTCAGGATATCATCAAATTAGAATGAAGGTTGAAGACATTTCGAAAATAGGATTCAAAACTCATGAGGATCATTATGAAGTTTTGGTCATGCCTTTTGGCCTTACTAATTCACCTTCCACATTTCAAGGTTTGAAGAATTCCATTTTCAAACCCTTCCTTCTAAAATGTGTGTTAGTATTTTTTGATGATATACTAATCTACAACAAGTCTTGAAAGGATCGTGTTCAACCTTTTGACAGGGCACTCAAACTATTGGAGGAGAAATAATTATATGCAAAAACCTCCAAATTTTTCTTTGGAGTATAGGAGGTGGAATATTTGGGTCACATTGTATCTCATAAGGGTGTTAAGGTAAACCCTAGAAAAATTAAATCCATTAGGGAATGGAAAATCCCCACAACCATAAAGAATATTCAAGGATTTCTCAGGTTGACAGGGTATTACCGCAAATTTGTTAAGAATTATGGGAAAATAGAGGCACCTCTAATATAATTACTAAAGAAATAGGAATTTTCTTGGACTCCAGAAGAAATGCAGGCCTTTGAACATATTAAATAGGCAATGTACCAAGCATCGGTCTTAGTTATGCCAGACTTCACAAAAACTTTTATTATGGAATGTGATGCTTAAGGAAATGGAATTGGTGTTTTTTCAATGCAACAAGGAAGACCCATTGCTTTTGAAAGTAATCCAATCAAAGGAAAATATTTTCACAAAACTATTTATGAGAAGGAAATGTTAGCAACACTTCATGCACTAAAGAAATGGAGACCTTACCTAATGGGAAGACAATTCAAGGTAAAAAAAGATCATGATAGTCTTAAATACTTTTTGGAACAAAGATTATCTTCAGAACAGCAACAAAAATGGGTGATAGATATGTTGGTTATGACTTTGAAATGTCTACAAAAAAGGGAGCACAATGTTGTTGCATATGCACTCTCAAGAAAGGATGAGGATGTGGAGGAATTTCTTTGTGTCATTTCTATTAGAAAACTTGAGTGGATAACCGAAGCAAGGGATGAATGGAAGAATGATGAAGAGGTGTGGTCACTAATTCAAAAGTTTCAGCAAGATCCCAGTAAATCTAATACATTTAGCTAGACAAATTATGCATTATGGTACAAATATCACTCATATATTTGTAATAATTCCCAACTTAAACAAAATATTCTTTTGGAATTGCACACCTCTCCCTTAGGAGGGCACTTGGGAATTTTAAAAACTTACCATAGCACCAAGAAGGAATTTTTTTGGGATGGCCTTAAAAAAGATATTCAAAATTTTGTGGCAGAATGTTTGGTTTGTCAAAAAAATAAAGTTGAGACAATTAAGACCCCGGCTTGTTACAACCTATGTCCATTCAAAGTCAACTTTGGGAGGAGGTCTCAATGGATTTTATCGCAAGCTTACCCAAATCTATAGGAAAGAGTCTCATCATGGTGGTAGTTGATAGAATTACCAAGTATGCACACTTTTGTGAATTACCTCCTTTTAAAACCAATACAGTTGCTACTGAATTTATGGAAACAATTCAAAATATTCATGGAAATCCAAATATTATAAAAAGTGACAGAGATCCCATTTTCACTGGAAATTTTTGAATGGAATTATTTTCTTATATTTGTAATCAATTAGCTTATAGATCAGCTTATCATCCTCAATCTGATGGGAAAACTAGGATAGTGAACAAATGTTTGGAAGGATATATTATTTGCTTTGTATCTGATAAGGAAACACAATGGGTCAAGTGGCTACCTCTAGCTGAATAGTGGTATAACACTTCCTTCCATACTGCAGCAAAAATGACCCCACTTATGGAACTTTATGGACATCATCCACCATCCATTACATCATATTTAAGTCAAAATTATAATGTTCAAGTAGTGGAACATCACATCAAGCATCAACAAAAATTTCTCCAACTCTTAAAGGATAACCTCACTCTGGCACAAAATTGAATGAAACAATAGGTTGATTAGCATCGTAGTGAAAGAAGTTTTGATGTAGGTGACTTGGTATTTTTACAACTACAATCATACAAACAAATGTCTCTCAAGAAAATTAATAAGGATAATAAATTATCACCCAGGTACTACGGTCCTTACAAGGTATTTCAAAAGATTGGTACTATGGAATACAAATTGGAGTTGCCTACATCTTCCCGAGTACACCTAGTTTTCCATGTTTCATGCTTAAAGAGGATTAACGGTGACAAGATTCCAATTTAAACAGTGTTTCCAGAACATGATGAAGAAGGAAAAAACATATTTGAGCTTGAAACAGTCACGAAAACAAGAATCTGACAGCTACGAAATCGATCAATTTGGAGTATCTCATTTAGTGGAACAACTTACTTGCTAAAGATTCCACATGGGACAATGAGAATTTTATACAAAAGCATCCATAACTACTCAAGTGTCGAGGACAACACATTTTTGAAGGAGAGGGGCATGTTAGGTCCCTATAATACCAGTGTATCCTCCCTTAGTTTTATTGTTGTGTCCATGTAGCCCCCAAATTGTTATTGTTGTGCACTTACATTATTATTGTTATGTAGGCTTTGATTATATTGTGACCCCTTAGAGTCCTATATATAAAAATGGGATCTTGTCATTTGTATCATCCAAGAAATTTTCATTTATATAATGTAAAGGAGGTTTCCCCCTTGAAGAGGATAATTTTTAAGTCGTTGATTTATCTTTTTGTGAGCTGGATGCATAAAACCTTCTTGCAAAAGTCTATGAATTCATTTGAGATAATTCGAGATGTATTCTCTACCATTGACAGACTTGAAGAACTTTACTTTCTTCCCTACATGATTTCCCACCAAATCCTTGAATTCCTTGAATATTTTGAATTACTCGTCCTTATGCTTCAAATAGTAGATCCATGTATTTCTTGAGAAATGGTCGATGAAGATGATGTAATAAAGATGACCCCCAAGTGAATGCATGGGCATTAGACCACATATATTAGAATGAATGAGATGAAGATTTTATTTCATCCTTTGATCCAGGTGGATGTTGGTGGCCACCTACCTATTCCACTTGGACTGCCACCACTGTCTCTTTCAGTTTTTCAGTTTCCTTAATTGTAGCACAATTTACTATTTTTGGTAGTTTTTTGGGTCCTAGAATTCCAGAGCTGTTTTGAGGCCCTAAACAATGTTTTTTGGGAAAATTGGGACAAACATGGTACTTTGACCATGTTTGTTACTCAAAATTTTTATTCCTCGAATAGATATTTCTTACGAGGTATTGTGCGCATCAAACAGAGATCGTATGCCAAAGTTACAACCCTAGGAAGATGACCTACAGTTTTACCCAAACAGGGCCCATAGTTTTGGTGCTTCATCTCATAGGGTTAGATTTTTGGATTTTTAGGGTTTTCCATTGTTCTCAATAATAAATAGGCCTTCAAGCCTCATTGTAACTCAATTCGAAGGCATGTATCCGCAACTTCTCTTCTCAGAGACAAGTTACCATTGCCCAAGCTAGTCTTATTTCCCTTTTGTTTGTAAGCATATTTTAGTATTTGATATTAATGAAATGAAGTGTTATTTTTGTTGCATCTCGGTATTTATGGTTATATCTATAATTTGTCACATTCCTATTTAACTTTGGATCAGTGGTATCAAAGCAGACTACTCTTTCTCTGTTTTTCTTTGCGTGTCCCCAACGAGGTTAGGATATAACGAGTTAGGGCTTGAACTAGTCGAAACTTTCCAAGAACAGGCTCACAAATCCCAATATCCTCCCATGGCGGAAGAGAAGAAATACGAGGGGGTAGGAAATCCTTTCAAAATCTTGCTTGAAGAAGCCCTCGAGTGATAGAGGAACATGATGATGGAAAACTTTTCCCAGATCCTTAAGCAACAACCCGAGGGTGGCCATCTCCTTCCAATAGCTCCTCTAGAAGTGCCACACCCTTTAAGATACAAGTTAACTTTGTAGAATTTTCTATAGATTCACAAGCTCATGTCATCTACTAAAACAAGAGACAATAATATACTTCTCTCTTTACAGCAGAAGCACATATAGAAGCACATAAATGTCGAGCTAAGCAATAATCGACAAGAGCAAGAATATCAATGACACATAACACAATAAATACCCGGGAAAGCCACAACTCAAAACCCCATTATCTGTATTGCATTAATCATAAATCCAAGATGATAATAAAATCCTTTTTCTCACAAGAACAATCCCAGCATTCAATAAAATCAATCTCACTCTCACAAGCAAACTCTTTTCCAACACTTAGCCAATTCTCCATCTCTCGAAGTCCCTATTTCCTTGCGCCCTTGGTCAAAGAATTTCGATGAATAAAATATGCTCTACTCAACCTTGAGCTTAACCTGCACAAGTATTTCCTATCCTCCACCTGATGACTTCCTTTGGCCAATACTTAGACAAATTTCCAAGCCTCCAAGATTCTAATTATTTTCACAATTCCTGAGAGAATTAGCTCATATTTATAGGGAAATTCCTCATCCAAAAGTGCGCAATCCCTTCAAGGATCAGTTCCTGATTGCATGCACTATCAGTACAACTCAAAAATTATACAACAAATAGTACATTGTCCTTGCACTCTAGCCTCGACTAGGTCTTTCTCAGAATCGACATGCATGAGTTTCCGATGAGGGAATCTTCAATTAACTAGAGTAGCACTAGTTGAGTGCACTAATGCATCAACTCACTATTAACTCACTATTAGTTCCTCAAATAGTTTGGAACTAATTTAATTCGACTTAACTCAGTAAACTGAGTTAAATAATTACAACTCATACTTAACTCATCCTAGATCCCTATAATATAGGGAGAACATATACATGACTTCAGACAGACTTCCAACTCAAAATTCCTAAGTTAACTAAGTCAATTCACTCTAGTTAGCTATTACAAGTTTCTATGAGAATAAAATTTGATTTTAATTCTCATTTTAATTCAAGGACAACTTAAACTAGAGTTTCTGAATTCTATTTTTATCATTTATTGTTGTTATTTTTAACAAACTTTGACATCCCCATATTTGAGGGTCAGATATATGTGGACGTCATAGATAAATGGTTAAATTTTATAGAAGGATATTTTTTCTCTACATGATTTTTGAGCGAGAAAAATATTACTTTTTTCACTTTTCAAAGTTGCCCCCCATGTCATGGACTAATGGGAAACCTATTGTGAGAAGAAAGACAAAAGTACACCCTCACTATTTTTTGTCACACCCACTTGGAATCCATTCCAGGATGCCATCAAGGAGCAACACTACCATTTTAGGAGATATGAGGATAAATACCTAAAGTGGACCAAGCTATGGTAGTGAAGGGAGCAAGATTTTCCAAAGTTTACCAACTTTTTTCATACCCTTCGCACAAAGTTGGGTATCAAGGATTCTGAGAGACATTCGATACTCAAGTACCACGGCTACCTACACATGTATATCCAGGATGAGATGGAGTTCCTATACATCTCCTTGCTCGACATGGCATATCGATATTCTATCAAAATTGAGCAGAAGTTTAAACAGAAAAGCGATACTTTGGATCTGTGAATCTGAAGCAAAGGAAAGGCACCCCAAACCATAGAGTAAAGGACAAAGCCAAGGCAGGGAAACCCAGGATAACCCACCAAATTCGGAAGAAAATAACAACACCACAAAGACAAAGAAAGATAGATAAAAGTAGTGTGAGTTCCATAAGAGCTCAACTCACAACACAAGTGAGTGTTGGGCCAAACAGTCACTAGTGGCCGAGCTAAAGGCTTCTAAATTAGGCATATGTTCTAAATCTGAGTCAGAACCTGACAAGTGGAATGACAAAGGGAAGCAGATCATTGATGTGGATCCCAGTGCCACTGTGGCCACTACCAAGATCCAGAAGATTGAGCCTAAAGATCTAGAGGAGGGGGAATGCCTCTTCCACTCACAAATGAGGGTGAAGGGTTCTCCACTGTAATTCATTATCGACAGTGGGAGTCAAAATAACCTCATTTAGGAAAAGGTGATGAAGTAGTTGGGCCTACTGACTACACACATCTGTATTCATGCACCATTGAGTGGCTTCACCAGGGACAAGATCTTTTTGTTACCTAGCAATGTTTCCTTCCCTATAGCATCGAGCCCTTCACAGATGAGGTACTATGTGATGTTTCTCCTCTTAAACTTTGTGATGTATTATTAGGAGAACCATACTTATGGAAGCATCATGTTATATATGAGCCTAGACCTCTCTTTGTTATTATTTCTTTGGGTAATAATTTATACAGGATACTGGAGGTAGACCAGCCTACCAGTATCTCTTTAATATTTGTTAAGAAATGTAGTAAGATCATCTCCCAGACTAGGAATTTTTTTTTTCTTTTTTATTCACTCTCAAAGTAAGTGAAAGATCATAGCCACATCCATGGTCCCTGGAAAGGGTTCCTCCATGCAGCAAAAGAAGGTGGATACAATCGTGGAAGAATACAAGGACATTTTCTCCTCACCCACAAGGGTACCCTTGCACTGTCAGGCCAAGCATTCAATCAATCTAATTCCTGTACCACCTCTACCCAATGGGCCGATATATCACCGCTCCATTCTAGAAAATGAAGAAATCAAGTGAAAAATATAGGAATTTCTACAAAAAGAGTACATCTGACCAAGTTCTTCTCCTTATGGGAGCTTGATTGTACTTGTACAGAAGAAGGATTGGACTTGGAGACCCTGCATTGATTACCTGGCACTAAACAAAATCACTGTCAGGAACAGGTATCCAATCCCATGGATTGATGACCTTTTGGACCAACTCAAGGGGACCTCGTATTTTAGCAAGATCGATCTAAATTTTGGCTATCACCATGTTCCAATAGAGCCCAAAGATGTATGGAAGATCACCTTCAAATCTAAGGAAGGCCTTTTTTAATGTTTGGTCATGCCCTTCGGGTTGCAAAATTCCCTTACTACTTTTATGAGGCTAATGCACAACATCTTGTGGCCCTTCACCAACTCATTCGTGGTTGTTTATCTGGATAACATCCTCATCTTCAAGAAGAGTCAGCAAGAACACTTGCAACACATTTGGCAGGTCCTTCAAACCCTTCAACATCACAAACTATCTGCCAACTTGGAGAAATGCACCTGTTACACAGGAATTTGTCACTGCCTTCACCCCAGTCCTTCTACTGTGTCATGTGTCCAAGTAAAACATGCTTCTACTAAACAAATGCTCTCTTATGTTTCCAATTGACCCACTTTCCCTATGTTTTCCGCCTCATCGCGAGAATGGACTTAATATATGCGATGGACAACGGTCGTAAATAGTCCAGCCGCGCTTCCAGCGCGAAAGTACATCTGTTTCGTACAACGGTCCGATTTCATGCTCTAGCACGAGGCTATTTGCTATCTTTAGCGACGGTCTGACTGGCTCCATTACCTACTAGCGATGTCAATGCTAAAGCTTAGTTATAAACTCGCGATGATCCAGATTGGGTGAATTTGTTCCAATAGTCGGCCTTCTGGATGTCTCCAGACCTGGTTGTTGGCATAGTTTGTGTCGCCCTTCCTCCTCTGGTATGGAAGTTCTGTCATTTGTGCTACCTTCCTTGGGGATAAGCTCTCTCTTCCACCTTTCGTGGAGACTCCTTCTCCTATTTAAACACTCACCTTTGATATGATTAGCTAGTTGGTAATTTCTTGGATTGAGCAATGCTATTAGTGCTTTTGAGTTTGATAGATAACTACTGTGGGTGTGAAAAGTGTGGGATTGTTGATAGCTTGTGGAAGGTTGTGAAGTGCCCTTAACTTTCTGTTAAAACTTATGAGTGAGAGAGAGACTTTGTATGTTGGGAGATCCATCTTCAAAGAGTGAATGCTTGAGAAATACACTGGTTGGATCCTCTGAGAAGGCTTGTGACATCAAGACTTGGTTGTAAGCTTGCTCTTATTTCATTATTAATACAATCAATGATGTTTTCCTATGTCTCATATGTAATTTACTTGATAGCTCATGACTTCTTGACTTTGTGAGTAAATATATCATTGTTGTTTTCTGGTTGCATGCTTTGTTGTATTTCCTTTGCATTGTTTCACGTTGATCACTCATCAAGGAGAAGGAAGCAGAAGTTGGAGGAGCACAACAGAACTCCATCGACCACTGGTTGAGGTAGGCCTCCAACTATGATTATTTAAGGAAATCTATTGTTGATTTGTCCTTGTTGTGACTAGACCCACTCTAGGGCTAGAGGGGTTGCCTCTATCTGCAGAGGGAACACTTTCCTGCATCACAAGTTGGTGACCATACTGGGGAGTCTATCCTATGTTCTTCTCTTATTTGCTCTTGTTTGATCTTGATTTGGTTTCTCTTGAGTTTTGGAGATTAACTATTAGTCTTTTGGGTTGCCTAGATCGATCTGGGGAATCCCTCTATTGCCTGTTGGATTGACTGGTTTTTGTTTGGGAATGTTTTGTTCATTTGTCATTGTTTTTAATATCATCGCGGAAAAATAGTTTAACAGTTGCTTTGACGTCACGCTCACTCTTTTGTAAAGTCTTGTACGTCACTGAATAATGTCTCACAGTTGTGATGACTCTGAAAATCGGTACATCGCAGAAAATACGTGTACTTCCGCGACGACGTCGGCCTGTTGCTAAAGCTAATTGCTGATTAGCTCTAGTTTCTTGTGTAGTTCCCGCGACGATACCTGTAGAATTGATTTTTCCAATTATTCCTCCTGAAGTCACCAGTCCTATTGATCCTTTGCTCTTTTTCCCTTGCTCAGTAGCTTGTTTTTCATTATTTATGGTTAAGGCACTCTTTCTTTGGTTTTGTTGAATGAATCTTGCATTTTTGCCTATGTGACCTTGTTCGTTCTTTCAAGTTTTTGAATCAATTGGCTTGGTTGCTGGTTTGCCCAGGTTCATTTGCAACTTTCTTGTTGGTTTGATTGAGCCTTCCCCATTACTTGTTTCTGGTTTATTTTTAGTGACAATTATTGAACCAATCTTTGGTATTGATTCGATTTCTTTTCACTACCGAACATAGATCATGATTGTTTGGATCAACCAGTTTTTCCACACTTTCTTGTTTGTTTCTTTTAAATTTAAAACATCAAAATCAAAAGACTGCATTCATTTAGTATATGAAAGTGAAAGTGAATTTGCATTTCAAGGTTGCATATTGGGAAGAAAATGATAAAATCTCTCATTAGTAGTATCCATGCACTGTAGGAATTGATGTCCGCATGCATTGAGTGACTACATTTGTTTATCTTGGTTTGGGAATGATCTCTCTACCCTCCTGTAGGTAGGTGTTCATTGAAGTAAAAGGATATTTCATTCATTCTAGCTGCATCCTAGGTTTTGTTGTATACATACGATAAGACCTGAAAATTGAAACATAATTCAAGATCAACTTTAAAATGAACTAAATAAACCTAACAATGCCTTGGAACATATAGCTCATTATTTAGAGGTCTAGGCTAGAGACGTGCTCCAACATCGTTAAACCTAGTCGCCATTGCTTTCACTCGAGGTTGGGTGATTCCTCCTTCTGTGACTCAATAGTGGTCTAGTACGGAATTGTGCTCCCATGTACCATCGAGTATATGTTGGGATACCCCACTAGGTTATCATCCTATATCCTTAGGAAGTCGTTTCTGCCGCCTTTCAAACCGTAACACACCAAACATAGCATTCGGGAAGATTGACTGCCACACGGAAAGTCCTCGGTTTTCATATGATTGCCAAGGTGTATGTGCAGTTTTATGGGTTGTTTGGTAAACCTTTTGCCTAGTTTCTCCAGAGTAGTCACTTTCGTTCCTTTTCGGACTCCTTAAAAGAAAAGGTCCATCTGAGCACTTGTCCTTTCAGGCTCATTAAACCTCGAAAGAGATAGAGTCGCCTTTTCATCCTTTTCTCGACTCTTGAAACATGAAAGGTCAAGTTTTGTTCCTGCGTCATAAAATTTACTGCCCACGAAATATTCCTGGTAACGGTTTGAGTTCTTGGTTGTGATAAGAGTGTTTTTTAGGCTCGTTCTCGATGGCAACATTCCTTAAGTCTACCAACCAAGGTCTTCCTGCAGATGGAAATCCTGGTCCGTTTTCTCGATTTGGAAATGTCGGTGCTCTGTATATGGCAACATTGTCTTTGCCTGGGTCAACCATCGATTTGCCCGTGTGGTTGTTTTCGACCTTGGTGGTCCCGAGCATCATGACTCCTATTCCACCATTTTCTTCATCTGAACCATGACATGTTGATTCCAACACTGAGCCTGCGCCTTCTTCCCCTGTTTCTCCGCCTTCCTCTCCTCCTTCGCCTGGTGAAAGTTCCACATCTAGTAACTAGGATACTAAGAAGAAGAAGAAGAAGTCTGGTAAACGTGAGGTCACCTGTGCAGCGATTTCTCCGAGTACTTTTCAAGTCGGACCACCTTCTACTCCTCCGCGGAAGGATAAGTTTCCTTGTAAATTGTGCAAGGGTGACCATCTTCTTCATGATTGTCCTGGTATTACTAGGATCTTAGATGTGTGGTCCCATGATCTGGCTCGTCCCTTATCATCCTCTGAAGCTCATGGTGATGCTATCCTATTAAATGGCAACGGTAAGAAGAAAGGGAAGATTTGATTCCCCTGTAGGCTATGTGAAGGCAACCATCCCCTTCACCTTTTTCCGCTCATGGATAAAGCTTCAGCCATTTTGGAAAGCCTTACAGCTTCTTCACCCCAACTTCCCATTGGTTATCAGAGGCTCTCTTCAAACCCTCTCCTTGTCAACCAAGAGATTGACTTTGATTCTTCTCTTTTCCATCCTCCTCTTCCCGAACCTGGCTGTGCTAAGCCTGTTCCAGACCAACCATTGGTCGGAGAGAGTGTCGACTTGGGTTCACCACCTGTTGATCACTATGTTCCAAAAGAGTGTCATGATTCTACTACTCATGTTCTTCTCGTCTTGTTAGATTCTCCTGAGTCCGAGAATGACCCTCCTATCCCCGTTGAACAGGAGCGTCCTTCTTCGGTTCCTATAGAGCATGGAGGCAATCATATGATATCCCCACCAAGTAGTTCAGTTGTTTCCTTAGACTGGAGTCATTTGACTGCATTTCGCCTTCCATCCTATGTTCCTTTCTAGATTACAGTACATGCCTATGATAAGGTAGTACCTGGCACTATCTTAGATGAGGGTGCGTCAGTTAGTCTCATGCCTTTCACTACTTGGCAAGCTTTGGGCTCCCCACAGCTTGTCTCGGTCATGAAAAATTTGTTGGCATTTAACGGAGGCACCAGTCAACCTTTAGGGATCCTCCCGAAGCTTCCTGTTACTTTGGGGGGCAAAACCATCTATATAGATGTCATGGTTTTCCAAGGTGCTTTAGATTTCAGTCTTCTCCTTGGCCGTGACTATGTTTATGCCATGGGGGCGCTCATCTCTTCACTTTTCCAGGTGGCTTTTTTTCCACACGATGGAAGAATGGTGACCATAGATCAATTGTAATTCTTTAGTCACCCGGTGCCTCCTGTACCACCATCATATCCCATCGGTTCTTATTCGCAAGCAATACCTTCCTTGCCACAAGTCAATTATGTGGCTACCCATTCCGTCTCCGCCTCTGCTGATGATCTTGCAAATGGTCTCGTACATCATGTACTAGGGGAATTGGAACCTGATCTTTCATTTGTACCTCTTGACATGTGTTCCTCCCAGAGTGCATTTCTTCCATCTAGTGAAGACCTCTTGGGAGCCATGTTCTCATCTGGCCCATGAACAGATGACCGAGGATAGTTTTGATATTGTGTCAACCTCGTTAAAAAATGAATCAAGGGGATGATGATAGTTTGTTCCTGTCTCAACCTCGTTAAAAATGAAACCGGGTGTCCCAAGGATAGTTCTGATCTTGTGTCGACCTTGTTAAAAAACGAACAAGGTGTACGAGGATAGTTTGTTCCTATCTCAACCTCATTAAAAAATGAACTGAGGAGTAACGAGGATAATTTGTTCCTGTCTCAACCTCGTTAAGAAATGAAAACAGGGGTAGCGAGCATCGTTCCTGACCTTGTGTCAAGCTCATTAGTAAACGAAACAAGGAGTCTTGAGGAAAGTTCTTGATCTTTTGTCAACCTCGTTAAAAAATGAAATAAGGGTTACGAGGATAGTTCTTTTATCGTGTCAACCTCATTAAAAAATGAAACAGCTCCCTTTCCAAATCGAGTCTTTGATTAAGATCTCGTAAAATCCAAGTTGAGTCTTTCCAAGATCTCGAAAGTGAACCTTCATTCCATCCACCTTGTTGAATGCAATGAAGCTTGGGGGCATGAACCTCGATTTTCGTCGTTATGCTGGGGGCATGCGAACTCATAACAAGGATATTTTTTTCATTTCAAGCTTGTGTAAACATGAAACCAAATCCAAGAAGAGTTCTCCATGGTTCAAGCTTGTGTAAAAATGAACCCATACCTGATTTACATTTCGTGATTTCCGTTTATCTGCTAAATTCTGCTAGATGAGCCTTGGTTGTTTCATTCCATTACCACCATCTCTTTGGCAGGTCATATGCTTTCACTTGGTTGTTTTTCCTTTCCTGAGCAACCGCAGCGATGAGTGGTTTTATTAGCCAGCCTATTGACCATTACATGTTTTGAGTAGTTCCACCATTGCCGGAACCAGTTGCTACCCTTTATACCACTCGTTCCTCCACGAAACGTCTTCTTTAACGCTCTTTTCCCACTTAAAAGATGAAAAGATAGCCGAGTTGTCCTTTTCGACTCATTAAACGAAATGAGAGGCGGTCTGCTTTAAGCTCTTTTCTGACCGTATAAACATGAAAAGGTTGCGAGCTTTTGTCGTTTCAAGCTCACTATTGGTTATGAAATGACGTGGTTTCGATCGCTTTTCTACTTTTTCAGGTCGAGGTCACTAATCACGAAAATTACTCCTTGATTGTAATGGTCAAGTGGTTCTTCTGAGTATTTTTGTATACTTTTTCGGGCTCAAGGGACACAAACCTACGAAAAAGGACCCCTGGAGTTTTCTTTTCCGTGTCTTTTTCAAACTCTCTAAACATGAAAAAGACTCCAAGTTTTACCTATGTCGGACTCATTAAACCCTGACGACATTGGACTCGTCACCATGACGAGGCTTGAGCTTCTCCTCCCTAGGGCTCATTAACTATTACTAGGTTGGATTCAACCGAAGGTCAAACTTATATTACAAGCACATGCTATCCACTTCAAGCTTGTTTTCAAAAATAATTGGGGTACTCGCCAGCAATGGTGGGGGAAATTTTGGAAATCATCATTGGTTGTCTATGGCAGTTAGTCACTCTTGAACATCGACACTTTTGCTTCTTGTCGGGTTGGGATATCCATACATCGTCATTTGGCCTTCTGCGGGTTTGGGTTGCCATTTAGCCTCATTCCATATGATCCATGTTGTTTCCATCAAGCCTCTGATCCCTTGGCACCTAAATGCTACCACCCTCCGGAGTCGTGTCGCCAACATGTTCAACAGTATAATCCTTTTGCAGTTTACATCCTTGCCTCCTCCTCTGATACTCTGTTTCGCCATTTACCACTTGTTCCCTATCTTGTCTCATTGATGGGGGAAACATTATGGCCCTCCTGTGGTGGATCGTCTCTTGTCGACGTCAGCTCCTTATCCAAGAGATCGATCTAGAGATCCACTTTGGTACCTTGGAGCTTGCATGCCTCAATGGCAAGTTCTTCGCACCTGACAATCGACTTTCATCATTGGTTGTCGATTGGGTGATTCCGCAAGTGTTCGACCTCAGCTCATTCTTCACACTTCGTGGATTGTACTAGACAGTACCTTGAGAACCATTGGCATTATTGGTGGTTTCTCTTGCCCTTGTTAATGGTTTTCATCATCGACCGGTAATCAAGCAACTTTCTATCATGCTTGACCTCAGCACATCTATTCACATGCTAGAATTTGTACTATGGTCGATTGGGTTTCAAGACCCCGAACTCAGATTACACATGTTTGGGTTGTGTGGATTGGTTCGTGATTACATGACTCATTGATGGATGGTTGTGACCATACCTGAGTCTTGATGGATGGTTGCGACCATAACTTTGTCATTATATATGGTCTTACTAGCTGGATGGCTACGCCCATACCACAGACCTAGTTCGTATGTCTTTTGGATGGCTACGCCCATGCCTAGACTACATGTATTTCACTATTAGAGATATCAGTTGTACTTGCACTTGCAGGTTCTTCTAGATGGTATTCCATCTCAGTCAGTTTCATAAAGCATTTCACCCCTCCCACTCTCTCGAGCTTCATACTTTAGGGGGCATCTGTTACACAGTAATTTGTCACTGCCTTCACCCTAGTCCTTCTATTGTGTCATGTGTCCAAGTAAAACATGCTTCTACTAAACAAATGCTCTCTTATGTTTCCAATTGACCCACTTTTCCGAATTTTTCTGCCTCATCGCGAGAATGGACTTAATATACGCGATGGAAAGTGGTTGTAAATAGTCCAGCCACTCTTCCAGCGTGGAAGTACATATGTTTCCCACGACGGTCTGATTTCATGCTCCGGCATGAGGTTATTTGCTATCTTTAGCGACAGTCTGACTGGCTTCATTACCTACTAGCAATGTCAGTGCTAAAGCTTACTTATAAACTCATGATGATCCAGATTGCGAAAATTCGTTCCAACAGTCAGCCTTTTGGATGTGTCCAGACCTAGTTGTTGGCATAGTTTGTGCCGCCCTTCCTCCTCTGGTATGGTAGTTCCGTCATTTGTGCTACCTTCCTTGGGATAAGCTCTCTCTTCCACATTTCATGGAGACTCCTTCTCCTATTTAAACACTCACCTTTGATATGATCAGCTAGTTGGTAATTTCTTGGATTGAGCAGTGTCGTTAGTGCTTTTGAGTTTGATAGATAGCTGGTGTGGGTGTGACAAGTGTGGGATTGTTGATAGCTTGTGGAAGCTTGTGAAGTGCCCTTAACTTTTTGTTAAAACTTATGAGTGAGAGAGGGACTTTGTATGTTGGGAGATCCATCTTCAAAGAGTGAATGCTTGAGAAATACACTGGCTGGATCCTCTGAGAAGGCTTGCGGCGTCAAGACATGGTTGTAAGCTTGCTCTTATTTCAATATTAATACAATCAATGGTGTTTTCCTATGTCTCGTATCTAATTTACTGGATAGCTCATGACTTCTTGACTTTGTGAGTAAATAGATCATTGTTATTTTCTGGTTGCGTGCTTTGTTGTATTTCCTTTGCATTGTTTCAGGTTGATCACTCATTGAGGAGAAGGAAGCGAAATCTAGAGCAGCGCAACGGAACTCCATCAACCACCGGTTGAGGTAGGACTCCAACTATGATTATTTAAGGAAATCTATTGTTGATCTGTCCTTGCTGTGACTAGACCCACTCTAGGGCTAGAGGGGTTGCCTTTGTCCGCAGAGGGAACACTTTCATACATCACACCACCTTTGGCATAAGGCAAGTCTAATATCTAGGTTACATCATAGATGAGAGTGGCGTCCATGTGGATCCAACCAAGATCCAACTCATTCAAGATTGGCCAACCCCAACCACTCTATCAGAGCTTTGTAGCTTTTTGGGCCTTGCAAATTTTTATCGAAGGTTCGTGTTGGGATTCTCCCATATCACTTGGCCCTTGAGTCAGATTACTAAGGGCGGGGTGAAAGAAAAGTTTTCCTAGTCCAAGTCCCAACAAAAGGCGTTCATTGAGTTGAAGCACCACCTCTTCTCTACACTGGTACTCAAACTGCCAGACCTACAGAAACCATTTCAAATTGAGATAGACGCCTTTGACTACGTTATTGGTGTAGTCCTCACCCATCACATGCATCTAGTGGCCTATCATAGTGAGACACTTTTAGATACAATTCAGAAGTACCCCACCTATGATAAAGAGATGTATTCCATCATGCAGGACTTTCGGAAAATGGAAGCATTACATTCTGGGGAAAGAGACAGTCATCCACACCGATCATTGACCTCTTCAATGTATACAAACACAACGGAAGTTGTAGAATGATCACCATCATAAGCAATATACATATCTCCAACAAATCCACCTGAACATTAAATATAAAAAGGGCGGCACCAATCATGTTGCAAAACTCCTCAGTCGGCCCCCAGTCGTAGCATTGACTTTTGTTCTCAACTCTAGTGGCCGCAATACTTCTTGATTACCACAACTATAAAAAAATGATCCAGAGTTCAAGTCCACATACCAAATGCTAATAGATGGTAAGATAGTTCCTGATTTCCACCTCCACAATGCAATATTATGCTACCTAGGCAACCTTTGTGTTCCTTTAAGCAAACTTTCCAAGCGGATTTGGGAAGCATGCTACAGTTGGATTGCAAGACACTTTGGTGTGGAGAAAATTGTGGCAGTGCTACAAAAGTACTTCTATTGACCAAAACTCCAATTAGATGTTGGAAAATATATCAGATCCTAGACTGCCTGTGCTATCGCCAAGCCAACCATCAAGAAGCAAGGCATGTACACTCCTTTGCCTAGTCCCAGCCAGTCATGGGAACCCATCTCCATGGACTATAGGTTTGTCCTCTCTTTAACCAATAATGGTAATGACTGTGTATTTGTGGTTGTGGACAAATTTTCTAATACGGCTATATTGGCGGCCTGCAACAAGAGTATCACAATAAAGAACACTGCCAAACTCTTCTTTGAATGAGTGTGGGTACATTTTGGGATCCTGTAGACCATTATATCAGATTTGGGGTAGCAAGTTCTTCAAAACATTTTGGCCAAGCCTCTAGACACTATTGGACACCAAGCTCACCAAGTTGACCACCTTCCATCCCCAGGCTGATGAATAGATGGAGGTCGTCAATAAGATGATAGTGCACATACTCCACATGTACAACTCCAAGCATCCATGAAACTAGGATGAGATTATTCCCTATGTGTAGCGCAATTAGAAAATATATCTCCATAGTTTCATTGGTCTCAGTCCCTTTCAAGTGGGTCCAGGATTCTAACTATTGTGTCTAATTGATGTTGCCATGCCTCATGTGAGTACATAGACAGAATCCACATATGTATTATCTGAGGTTGATAAAGTGACCAAATTTATTGAATGCATCCATCACATCCACTAACATATTCATGACATCTTGAAGAATTCAAATGCCAAGTAAAAATAGCAACATGATCGACATCGAGTTCCACATAAGTTTCAGGTGGGCAACAAAGTTTGGTTTCATTTGCAGAAAGAACACATTACTGGAGCCCATCGGAAGTTTAGACCTGTTGGGGCCTTCATTTCAATTTTGAAATATTTTGGAGATACGAACAAGAGGAAATAGATGGTGGAAGCAATGGTCAGGTTGTGAAGAAGACAGCTAGGAAGGAAAATAGGAACAGGCAGTTGCGAGATGGCTACAGCAGGGTGTCAGCAGAAAGCAGGGTCGGCTGAGTGGACAAGGAAAATGAGAGGCAGCCAAGGAAAGAAACAGTCGAGTAAGAAATAGTAGTTAAAATGGAAGAAGTGAATACAAAAGGAGAAGGTCGCAAGGAGAAAGAGGTTGGTTGGTTAATTGAATAGTTCTAGTCATAGATGAGCAATGAGGAGGATGAGATCTCTCAAAGCATCTGACCTGAAGACCAGTGTAGTAGCTGAGAAGCGGGTTGAAGTGTGTTGCAATCAGTCAGTGTAGAAATTTCACACCTGTAGATAAAACTGATATATGCAATGTACTAAAGCATAATACTTGACCTAGTTCTACAAAACATTAAGTGGAAGCATAATCAATTTCATGAGCAACATCAAGCATAAACACATATAACTGATCAAAAGAAATAATCACACATAACACAAGATATATCACTGGGGAAAGCACCAGCATAAAACCCCTGTCTGTATTATCAATCAAGTGGAAATCCTCTTCTGTTTAGAAAAAGAATCAACTCAAGGGCTATCCTATACTCTCTGCAATCAAAAGATAAAGATCATAGACTACCTAGGCCTCAATATATAGGCCACAAATCCTCCAATCTCCTATATTACGAATTTCTCTTGGAAATAGATCCTTCTCCATGCAAGGAATACTTACTAGAAATATCCAAGCATCTGATAGTACATTTTCCCTGATCTGAACTCAACCGGGTCTCTGTCTGAACTGAAATGCATCAGTTATCCATGAGGAAATGCTCAGTTATCTGAAATAATAGTTGTCACATGCATGCAAGCATTAACAAACTATATTTCATTATTTTAACAACTTGTTAAAATAATCTAACTGGACTTGACTAAGTAAAACTAAGTCAACTGATCCTCTCATTATAGAACTCATACTTGATTCCTCAATCAGTGGAGAAAATCAAGGATAAATTCCTCAATCAGTGGGACAACTAATTTCATGTTCTCACAAAGGCTTCAAGTTTAATTTTTTCCACAATTAATTAACTCATGGAGATTAATTAATTAATATTTTAAACTACTGTTAAGACCAAATTCGTTTTTACTTCCTATAGTTAGACTAGGGACTATTGAAAATAGGAAGGGACCCAAAAATGTTATTTTTAGAAGATTCTATTTTTAGCAGTTTCACCTCTCACCCAAGGTGGCCAAAATGTTTATTGGCCAAACTGCTATTTCTATAAGTGCTATTTTTAGGAGTTCTATTTTTAGCACATTCTAAATTTAGCATTTCTTGTTGCACACTTTTCAACAGTCGGGTCATGTAGTTGGGTATTTCATGCAATTGTCTATGGTTGAGGACAATGTGTAATGTAATGATATTCTATTGAATTAATACAAATGAAGAGTTAGACTGGTTACTTGGTATGATGCGTGTATTTGGTTGTGTTATCTGGACCCACTAAAAATTGAAATGTGTTGCAAGTCTATGCTCAAGGTAGAATGATATTCATGTTGCTATATTGTTAGTCTGATTATATGCACAGGGCCACTTATAAATTAATGGTTACGATATCCGTGACCCTATATTGAACCCTTCTTCTGTTTGGTCATGGCACACCTCGGGTGAGACTCCTTATCCCTTGGGGTAAGGTGAAAATGTCAACAGTGTCCTAGACTACAACAAACCATTGTTGGCTCTTTGTGCCTGAACCCAGGGTATTTCCCTGATGTCGTCTTTGTGCTAACAAATGGTTCCGTTGTCGAGACATGAAGCTATAAGAACCGGTTTGGAATATGGTGTCGAGGATATTTAAGAAATAGATTAGGGATTGTTGGGATATAAGAGTAAGCTATTCAAAGGGGTCAACCTATTGCCAAACTGAGTAGAGAGACTTTGTACATTGAGGTTGTGAGTGACCAATATGAGATATTCTAGTGTAAGTTCCCAGAAGACTTGTATAATTGGTTAAGGAGACTAGAAGTACATAATCGATCAAAAGGAACAATGCCAATCCGCCGCGGCTGGGCTCCCTCATACCTTATATCACTTTGACACTTGGATATCAATCTGACAAGGGAAGTATATTTTTGGGTGTAGACTACATTAGAGGGGTACATAGTCAAGTTTTCTGCAAAGAACTATCAATCCTTCTCAAGGGCAGAAGCGGTGTTCAAGTCAGGGTTAAGAGGGAAGCCTGTGAGGGAAGTGTCCTTGTGGATTAAGATGTTCATGGTGGAAGAAGGGTTGCTACCTTTATCTACAGCAACCATGGTAGTCTAAAACCCTAGTACTGGGGGAAGGACCTATGGGAAGGATGCTACCAGTTGGGGAATAGAGATGTTGTTGAAGGAATGGATGTAGAAGGATTATGGAAAGCTAGAGAAATTAGGGTGCAGAGGAGAGCGCTATTAGCCGACAAGTGGCAGGAAAGAGTGGTTCAAACTCTGAAGAAGAGACGAATGGGACCCCACCAAGTAAGAGCAGTGTCGAGGAGCTCAGAAGAGGGAAAGAGAATAGAGGAAGATGTATGATAATACAGAAATTTAGATGGGAAGAACAAAAGCCAATATAATGACGAGGACTCTCCCTTATCGGTTGCAGGAAAGATGTCAGAGGGAAAGTTTGGAGCAGTAGCAAGGAGGAAATGGAAGAGGAAATGAGTAATGTCATGAGAAGGTTATTCACAGAAGGTGAAATATCCACAAGATATCAGTAGAAAAATCCTTGAAGTACAGGTAGTATCCATCCCGAACTTCCCCTAGTGCCTTATAATAATCCTGAGAAACTTATTGCTAAGTTAGCTAAAGTGATACGAGTACACAACGTGCATGAGAAATATAAGTCTAGTTTTAATACAATAAATAATAATGGAATTAGCAGTATTAGTAATCTGGGACTACAAGGATCTCAGCAACCCGAAACAAAGGATTTGAGTTGTTGGTGCATACTCGGGTAACCATGGCGAGTGTTCAGAACGCGTTCCCCAAAGAGCTAGTTTTGGGGCTAAAAGCCCATGTTTTGGGGAAAAAGGCCCAAATTTTGTAATAAATATGTAAAGCCTCTGCATTTTGTGGTTGCAGAGTGTGAATAGATCAAAGGGTTGTCCACCCTTGTTTCATATCATGTCGGCTATAAAGATCTACCCATGGTCCACACCCCATGGGATTGTATAAAAAGGGAGTCTTAGAAGAGTCTAAGGGAGAGTGGGTAATGGAATGAATGATTTTGGGTAAGAAGTGAAGTTCTAATTGTTCTTGAGCCTTAGCGAAGGTAGAGGCTCTGCTGATGAGTGCAAAGAGGCCTAGGGTGGAAGTCCACAGCTGAGTGTACAGACCCCTACAGCTATTTGCACAGGGGGATAGAGTCTGTACCGAACTTGAGATATCAATAAAGAGAATTATTCTAAATTATTGTTCTTTTTGTCTATGTTTAATGCATCTAATTATATTATGTTACGATCTGGGTTTACATTATAATGCTTATTTGATGCGTGAATGTATTTGATTATATTGTAGAAATTTCACACTTGTAGATCAAACTGACATATGCAATGTACTAAAGCATAATACTTGATCTAGTTCTACAAAACATTAAGTTGAAGCATAATCAATTTCATGAGCAACATCAAGCATAAACACATATAATTGATCAAGAGAAATAATCAACCATAACATAAGATATGTCATTGGGGAAAGCACCAGCATAAAAACCCTATCTGTATTATCAATCAAGTGGAAATTCTCTTCTGTTTACAAAAAGAATCAGCTCAAGAGTTATCATGTACTCTTTGCAATCAAAAGATGAAGATCATAGACTACCTAGGCCTCAATATATAGGCCACAAGTCCTCCAATCTCCTATATTACGTATTTCTCTTGGAAATAGGTCCTTCTCCATGCAAGGAACACTTACTAGAAATATCCAAGCATCTGATAGCAAATTTTCCCTCATCTAAACTCAACTGGGTCTCTATCTGAACTGACATGCATCAGTTATCCATGAGGGAATGCCTAGTTATCTGAAATAATAGTTGTCACATGCATGTCAGCATTAAGAAACTATATCTCATTAATTTAACAACTTGTTAAATTAATCTAACTAGACTTGACTAAGTAAAACTAAGTCAACTGATCCTCTCATTATAGAATTCATACTTGATTCCTCAATCAGTGGATAAAATCAAGGATAAATTCCTCAATCAGTTGGACAACTAATTGCATGTTCTCACAATGACTTCAAGTTTAATTTTCCATAATTAATTAACTCATGGAGATTAATTAATTAATATTTTAAATTGTTGTTAAGACAAAATTTGTTTTTACTTCCTATAGTTAGACTAGGGACTGCTAAATATAGGAAAGGACCCAGAAATACTATTTTTAGAAGATTCTATTTTTAGCAGTTTCACCTCTCACCCAAGGTGGCCAAAATGCTCATTGGCCAAACTGCTATTTTTAGAAGTGTTATTTTTAGGAGTTCTATTTTTAGCACATTCTAAATTTAGCATTTCTTGTTGCACACTTTTCAACATATATATGTTAATGGAATGCAAGCAAGAGTAAAGGATTATGCGAAGGTAACTGTAAATGAATGGTAGATTAGGTAACACTTAAGGTAACTTGGGAACTATACAGTAACGCAGAGGTGTGTGAGTGCTTGGACCTTGGGTTAGGGCTGCGTAAAGATCAGTCGAGTACCTTTGTGGAGGTACTGAAGGACGGAAGAGAAGGAACATCGATAAGCCCTAAAGGTTTATCGATCTACACGAAGGTAGGATTAGGAAGTATAGGCCGACATCACGACCATCCCAGGGTGTGGAAACTTGGTTCTTAAATCCCCCCGTACTGCTTTAGGTGAGACTTTGGTCCGCGCTCCACGGCCTAATGCCAAAAGGGCCAGTAGTGTAGGGATTTGCTTGGCTGACTAACGTTGAACCTGGGTCAGGGCCCATCAAGCCAACAAATGGTTCCTTCTAGTCAAGGTAATAAAGCAAGCAACCACGCAGTGCACCACTGAGGTAGCAATCATATAGGTCAAGTTGTGGGGTCTTCATGCCAAGATCTCCACACCCGTAGAGTGACTTTAGGGCAAGTCACCATGTTTGTGTTGGGGGCCTGTTGGGAACGGGTTCCCCCAAGAGCCAGTTTTAGGCTAAAATCCTATGTTTTGGGGCTGAAGGCCCAAATTTTGTAATAAACATGTAAATTCTTCGCATTTTCTGGTCACGGAGTGTGAAGAGGTCAAAAGGTTGTCTTCCCTTGTTTTGTATCATTTCGGCTGTAAAGATCTACCCATGGTCCGTGGGCATGGGATTGTGTAAAAAGGGAGCCTTAGAAGAGTCTAAGGGAGAGTGGGTAATGGAATGAAGGATTTTTGGTAAGAAGTTCTAAGTGTTTTCGAGTCTTAGCATAGGTATAGGCTCTGCAACTAAGTGTGCAAAGGCTTAGGGTGGAAGTCCACATCTGAGTGTGCGAACCCATGTAGTTGTGCGCGCAGGGTGGATAGAGTGTGTACAGAACTTGAGATTTCAATAAAGAGAATTATTCTGAATCACTTTGTATTTTCTCTATGTTTAATGGATATGATTATATTATGTTACGATATGATTTTACATTATAATTATTATTTGATGCACAAATATATTTTATTATATCTGTTAATTGAATGCAAGCAAGAGTAAAGGATTACATGAAGGTAACTGTAAATGCATGGTAGATTAGGTAACACTTAAGATAACTTGGGAACTATACAATAACGCAGAGTCGCATGAGCGACCAGACCTTGGGTTAGGGCTGCACGAAGATCAGTCGAGTACCTTCATAGTGGTACTGAAGGACGGAAGAGAATGAACATTGATAATCCCTAAAGGCTTATCGATCTACACGAAGGAAGGATCAGGAACTATAGACCGACATCATGACCTTCTTAGGGTGCAGAAACTCGGTTCCTACATCCCCCCATACTACTTCGGGTGAGACTTTGATCTATGCTCTGCGACTTGATCCCGAAAAATCCAGTAGTGTAGGGATTTTCTTGGCTGACTAATGTTGAACCTAGGCCGGGACCCATCAAGCCAACAACGAGATATTTCACTAGATACCCTTAATTTGCTAGTAGAGTAAATGAAGACATAGAACAACACTAGTACCTCATTGAAGCTATATGGAGAGTATGTCAGATGCCAGATAGTGTTAAATCAATTGAGTTCCAAACTATGTTGAGGGAGATATCTCTACTTTGGTTTATAAAATGAGTAGAACAAAACTAGAACCCCACAATAGATGATATCAAGGGAGGATTCATGCAAGAATTCAAAGTACCTCAAACTGACTAGGAGGGGTTATCAGAACTATGGGAAACCAAGCAGAAGGAAGGTGAAACTACTCGGGAACTGATGCAGAGATTTTAGGATGCTATAGCTAAGCTGAGTTACACCATAAATCCTAATCACTAGAGAGACTGGTTCATCAAGGCGTTCTTTCCCCTTACGAGAACGTCATTGACACAAAAAAATATTGGGACTCTCCAAGATGCTTTGGAACAAGCGTCACATATAGAGGCCATGGCAGGATACTCGCGTGAAGGGGGGGGCTTATAAGACCCATCAATCATGGGCCTACAAAATCAAATCGCCAACATAACGGGAAAACTAAAGGATATACAACCAGTTCGGCCAACTAGACCCAACGAATGGTATACACATTGCATGGTGGAAGGACATGTTGTGACAGAAGGCCCAATGTTGAGGGGAATCAACAATTCAGGAGGTATTGCAGGACCATTAGAAACCCCTACAACAGCAAGATTTGTGGTGGTAGAGTTGCAAGGATATTTAACAGGATGAAATACCTAAGAATACTATGAAATTTCTAGGACGTACGGACACCTACTACGAGAATTCCCAATACTACAAAATTACCTCAATGTTCCAAATAACAACTATTGTGAATTTTGTGCATCTACAATGCATCACACTGACTAGTGCAGGGTATTATATGCTTTAGCAAAATGGTTGGGCAGGTCTATGTTTAGAGTCAATGAGTCTAATAGGGGAGGACGGGGGGAATATGCAAGTAGGAAGAGCTAGAGGTAGAGGTCCTATAAGGTATTATAATTGTGATTAGGAGGGGAATGTTTCCAAGGAATGTCTGCTCCCTAGGAGACCATGGTGTTCACAATACAGAATCAATACGCATGCCATGGAGGATTTCCTTGAGCTCATTGCAAAATGGGAAGAAAGGAATAGACAAAGATGGGATAAACTAATCAACGGAGAGCCGCATATAGATGACACTCTTCTAGTAACTAATATAAATATAGTCACAAGGGGAGGAAAGAAGACTGGGGAAGATCGAGGTACAATGGACCTGCCCTCAATTGTTAAAGTAGTGTCTCTAAAGAAATCATACAAACCCATGCAACAAAAACAGTATTATCAAGAGGCAACTAAATTGTTTAAAGGGATGACTTAGACAAAGTAGAAATAGAAATAGGACAAACACGGGCTCAACAATGCTCAACCGATAGAAGAATGGTTTAAGTTATTTTTGTAGACCGTTGATGATGATCAGATGTTGAAGGAGTTGTGAAAAATTTTAAAAGTGGTATTGCCATAAGACAAAGAGGAAGGATAACTACCATCTGCCAACTTACAAGAAAGACATACATGAAGAGTGTGGTGAAATAAAAAGAGAATTGGAAGGGAATTCTTAATCAATGCTCAGATTGTAGGATTTCAAATCGAAGACATGATGCTAGACCTAGGGTCAGATGTAAACATTTTTCCCAGGAAAATGTGGGAGGTGATGGGGAAGCCCTAACTTAAGTATTCACCGATACAATTGAGGATGGCGAATCAATATTGTATCTTACCTATTGGAAGGTTAGAAGATGTAGAGGTGGATGTGGCGAGAGTAAAGACATACACTGAATTCAATGTAGTTGATACAATGGCTGACAAGGACGCATACCCAACACTCCTTGGGATCGACTAGGCATATGAAAACAATGATGTCATCGACCTGAAGAAACAACTAATGATTTTTGAACCAGAAGGGATGCGAGTGATACAACCCTCAAAACCATATCAAGGACCTAGGTTCATGGAGCCTATGAATGACAAGGACGAGCTGGAAATGCTAGACTAGTTATACACATCAACGATGGGTAAGAGAGAGGATTATATAAATCCTGCAGCAGGAGTATCTATCAACTCGAGGAGTATTCAAAGATCAGAAGGTTGTTCGAAAGCTGCGTGGGATGCATGGTAGTAAGGGGGATACAAACTTGATACCAGACATTGCGTGAAGATATGTGTTGGCTTGAGGGGGGCTGACCTAGGTTTGGCGTTCATTAGCCAAACAAATCCCTACATTACTGGCCCTTTCGGCATCAGCCCGCGAAGCGCGGATTGAAGTCTCACCCGAAACAGTATGGGGGGACATTGGAACCATGTTTCCGCTCCCTGAGATGGTTGTGATGTCATTTGATTCCCTCTACCCCTGCCCATAAATTTTTTCTACAAATTAGCTAGCTCTAATACCATGTAGGAATTCCCATTGTAGATCAACAGATTATGCAATAAACTAAAGCAAAATACAAGATCTACTTCTACAACAAACTTTGTGGAAGCTTAATAAAATTGAGAAACATCAATGAGAACACATATAACTGAGAATGAGAAATCAATCACACATAACACAGAATAAATAACCCGGGGAAAGCCTCGACCTCAAACCCCAATCTCTGTATTATCATACAAGTGGAAATCTTGTTCAAGTTACAAAAAGAAATAGCTCTCAAGCTATCCTACTTTCTCTATAATGAAACAATACTGCTCATAGACAGTTAAAGGCTCTCACAACCTTCTCCCCTGCACTCCAAGCCTCTTATTTCCTCGCGCAATTTTTCCTAGGGTCCAGTGCTTCCACTTGTGTGAATTCCCACCTCACACAAGTCACTTGGCTTAGAAATAACTGCATAAACCCGAAGGAGATAAATCCTTCTGCATGGATGAGTTCCCTTTATAGGAAAAATTCATCCAACTGATAGTACATTGTCCCTCCTCTGATCTCAATTGGGTCTCTAACTGAACTGACATGCATGAGTTAATTATGAGAGAATATTCAGTTATCTGAAGTGCAGCAGTTACATGCATGAAAACATTAACTAACTGAACGCACAATTAATTCAACAAACTGTTTGAATTAATCTAACTAGACTTGACTTAGTTAACTGAGTCAACTAATTACAACTCATCCTTATCCTTTAACTAAGGATAAATTCCTCAATTAATGGAGAAATTATTGCATGTCCCCACATAGACTTCGTGTTTGATTTTCCTTAACTAATTAACTCAAGATGAATTAATTAATTAATTTACAAACAGCTGCTAAGATCAAATTCGAATTTTACTTCACTATTTTAGTTCAAGGACTAACTAAAATAGGAATCTATCCCGAACTGCTATTTTTAGCAATGCTATTTATAGCACTTCCATTTTCATTCTTTGTTGCTATGTCCAACACTAGTACCCGAACTGCTATTTATAGCAGTGCTATTTTTGGCACTTCTATTTTTAGCATTTCTTGTTGCCATTTTCAACACTCCCTCTCAACAAGAAAGGCATTCAACTCGAACCTAATCCTGAACCTTCAAAATGTTCTGCATGCAACACTTCGCCCAAGTGTTATTGCTCCAACAACTCTAGAAACAAAAAAATCTCCCAACTGACCTCTCTGCTGGGCTAGAAACATCCTCTGATGCTAAAGCTTCCTCTACTGCATACAAGTGCTCTCTCTCTGACCTCTGAGTTGTTGCAACACTCCATGCATCTCACACTGTTGCACACCTCTCTGTGTCATCCTGCACTAGTGCAACAATCTTGTGCCTCTCGCATTGTTGCAGCTTGCTAGCTCTGCACTGTCATGGGATTCCTACCCTATAGCTCTCTCTGCTACTCCATCCACATCTATCTCTACCCACTCAACAAGTCCTGCTACTCCTCATTGGGGCTCTTGTAGCAAAGTCGAATTAGAGAGGTTGGGTACCTCAAGGATCTTGCCCCTATTCTAGCCTTCTTGGGACGATCACTCCACATAGCCCCACCTCCTACCTGGAGGTATGGATGCATGTGATCCCTCTGCCCACTTGGCTCGAAACTCCCCCCTACTAGAGATCTCTGCATGAGTGGATGCCACCACTTGGTCTCCTCTCCGCTTCCCTAGTTGTGGCTACTCCACAACCTCCTAAAGTTACTTCACCAATTGTGGCTCCTCCACAATTGTCTGAGACTTCTTCTGGCACTGCATGTTGAGAGGTAATGCACTCTCCCTCTCAACCACCAAGTATCTAACCTTTGCCTTTCCCCTCAAGGCATTGCATGCATCTTGTACCTCAAGTGCATACAGGTTCTTGGCTAGCACACCAATCTGTTTCATCTTTCCCGCAGTCACGAAATTTTCTGGAAAAAGAGTTGATTTTAAATCAGCGATATCTCCCTCATCCGAACCCCGATTCAACCGATTGCTTTTTTGAATTTGGGTCTTTTTCCGCAAGGAATCTAAATCTACTATTTGTTTCTAAAAATTTTGCACAAAAAATTTCATATTTTCTCTAAAAACTCGCGGCCCAATTTCTTTTTACTTTGATTTCTCTTCTTCGTATACTGTTCTCTACTTTGATCACCTTTGTTGTAATACCATGTAGAATTTTTCTACAAATCAGCTAGCTCTGATACCATGTAGAAATTCCCACTATAGATCAACAGATTATGCAATAGACTAAAGCAAAATACAAGATCTACTTCTACAACAAACTTTGCAGAAGCTTAATCGAATTGAGCAAGACCAATGAAAACACATATAACTGAGAATGAGAAATCAATCACACATAACACAGAAGAAATAACCTTGGGAAAGCTTTAGCATAAAAGCCCAATCTCTGTATTATCATACAATTGGAAATCTTGTTCAGGTTATAAAAAGAATCCATTGTCAAGCTATCCTGCTCTCTCTACAATCAAACAATACTGCTCATAGACAATCAAAGGCTCCCACAGCCTTCTCCTCTGCCCTCCAAGCCTCCTATTTCCTTGCACAGTTTTTCGTGGGGCCTAGTGCTTCTACTTGTGTGAATTCCCACCTCACACAGCTCACTTGGCTCAAAAATAACTGCACAAACCTGAAGGAGATAAATCCTTCTACATGGATGAGTTTCCTTTATAGGAAAAATTCATCCAATTGATAGTACATTGTCCCTCCTCTGATCTCAACTGGGTCTCTGATTGAACTGACATGCATGAGTTATTTATGAGAGAATATTCAGTTATCTGAAGTGAAACAATTACATGCATGCAAGCATTAACTAACTGAACTCACAATTAATTCAACAAATTGTTTGAATTAATCTAACTAGACTTGACCCAGTTAACTAAGCCAACTAATTACAACTCGTCCTTATCCTTTAACTAAGGATAAATTCCTCAATTAATGGAGAAATTGTTGCATGTCCCCACATAGACTTCATGTTTGATTTTCCTTAACTAATTAACTCAAGATGAATTAATTAATTAATTTAGAAACAGCTGCTAAGATCAAAGTCGAATTTTACTTCACTATTTTAGTTCAGGGACTAACTAAAATAGGAATCTATTCTGAACTGCTATTTTTAGAAATGATATTTATAGCACTTCCATTTTTCATTCCTTGTTGCTATGTCCAACACTGGTACCCGAACTGCTATTTTTAGCATTTCTTGTTGCCATTTTCAACATTGCCTTTGCATAGGTCATTTCGCTCTAGGGCTTGCAAGATGAGCCCTTTATTCTATCCTTTAATACCTCTGTGAAAGTGGATGATCGACCTTTGCATAGCCCTAGCCTACTTCGCAAGTACTTTCACACTACTAAGGTAGTGAGCCATACAAATTCCCCAATTAATCTAAGTGACTTTCTTATCTTATCAAACAATTATAGTTAACACCGCGTAAATAGATATTTGTAACTACATTCAATTATTCAATGTAATTGTGGTTATTCATGCATCATATAAACATAACAAAGGAAATTCATACATAAAATATCAAGATGCAATAATAGAAAAAAGACATAGTAATTTCCAAATATCTTCCTTTATTAATATCTTCAAAGTGTTTACAAACTATGTCCACCCTACGCACACAACTGCAGGGGTCCGCGCACTCAACTACGGACTTCTACCCTAGGCCTCTACACACTTAGCTGCAGATCCTCTACCTACGCTACAACCCAAAACTTAGACTTCTTACTCCAGAGCTATGACTCTCTTACATGTTCCATCATTCTGTGTTCTTAAAACTACTTAGAGCTTAGCTATTTTTATACAATTCCATGGTCCACAGACCATGGGTATATCTCTTACAGCCGACTTTACTTTACAAAACTAAGGGCTCCAGGACCACAAAATTCGGAGTCTTTTACATTTATATTACAAAAATTGACTTAACCATGGGCTTTTAGCCCCAAAACTACCATTGGGCTATCCCACTCCCAACATGCCCCCAAAACAAACATCAAGACTCGCCCTCGAGTCACTCGGTAGGCGCAGAGATCTTTCTACAAAGCCCATACAACTCAACCCGTATGACCGCTATGTCGGATTGGCAACATATTTTCAAGGATCTAAGCCATAAATTTCTTCTTAAATGTTAGTTGCCCACTCCATTTGGCCTCACTTCTATCCTCTTTTCACGAACAGTGACTGTAATGGTCACTTTCTAGCCAACCTTCGTGATTTCTCCCTGGGTAGCGCAGCTCCCTCTACGCTACCGCAGACCCAATGACACTTCCTTACTTTGCACCGTTTTCCAATCGTGAAACTCCCCAACCCGGGTAGTGTAGCTTATAGTCCTACGCCTCCTTTCAAACAACTGCCATTCACCTTTCCTGGGAAGGGTTCTCCATTCAATTTGACCAAATGTACCGCTCCTCCGTCGATAATTTCTTTAATGACATAGGGCCCTAACCAATTCATCCTGAACTTCCCTGGAAATTTATCAAACTTACTATCATATAAAAAAAATAGTTCATTTACCTTAAATGAGCATAGCTTAATGTGTCGATCATGCCATGCCTTTTCGCACTACTTTTGGACCTAATGGTGAAATCTAGCAAAAAATCTCTCTTCTTCGAGCTCATCCAGTTCTGTGAGCCTTTAACCCAAGGCTCCATGATCCATCATACCTGTGAGCACTGCTATGCATAGACTAGGCACATGTATTCCATGGGCATTACTACTTCAACCCCATAAACGAGCCTAAAGGGGGTTTGTCTAGTCAACTTCTTGCATGTCACTCGATAAGCCCATAGTATTGCATGTATGCGTAGGTCCCAATCACTTCGTTGAGAATTGAAAACATTGGTCATCATGGTTTCAAGTACTTTATTGAACGCCTCCACTGTCTTGTTAGGCTGTGGGTGATAAGGTGTGCTCTTCTGGTGGTATACCTGAAATTCCTCCATCAGTGCGCTGATCATCTCATTTAGCAAGTGTGTACCACAATCACTCATCAAGATCTTTAGATATCCAAATCGTGTCAATACATGCTCAAAGAGTAATTTTGTAGAGGTCATGCCTATGCAATCCTTCACAGGCTGTGCTTCTGCCCAACGAGTTAAATACTCCATCGCGGTGATAATGTACCTTTCTCCCGTCTTTCCTTGTGGCTAAATAGGTCCCACAAATTCTATCACCCACTTCTCAAAGGGTTGTAATGTCATCTGTGGATTCAAAGGCATCTCATCCCTCCGTGATGGCCTATCAGTCCTTTGACACACATCACATGCCCTACAATATGCTCTTGAGTCATGATGGAGGGTTGGCCACCAAAACCTTGTGCATAGAATCTTCTGCGCAGTTGCTCTCCCTACATAATGTCCTCCCGTGGTGCCCTCATGAGTGTCCATGAGGATGTTGCTTCTTTTGAACTCAGGTACATACTGTCACAGTATGTCATCAATCCCCATCTTGTACAAATGCCCAACAATGACAGAGAAATTTGTTGCGCGCACCACTAATTCCTTTTTTTGTTGGACAATGTATCCTTCTGGTGTAGTACCTGTCATTAGGAAATGTACTATATCCTCAAAATGACCATTCGTGATGTGCATTGCAAATAGCTACGCGTCAGGAAATATGTCTTCCAAGTTAGTGGGTTCCTCCCCTGTTTCGATGCGTGATTGATGGTCTGGTCCCATGTTCAGACATTCAAGCTTCACAATAACTTCAAAATCATACTCCTAGAACAATAAGAGCCATTTGCAGATTCTTCCCCCCAACAGAAGCTTATTAACCAGGTACTTCAGCGCGGAGTGATCTATATACATCTTAAAATGCCCCCCCAGCAAGTAGCACCTATACTTCTGGAGCGCATACACCATAGCTATCCCTTCGCACTCAGTGGTGGAATTGTTCTTCTCCACTTTGGATAATCTTTGGCTTGCAAACACGATAGGATGGTCCAAGCCTTCTCCACCAACCTATGTCAGTACTACTCCCAACGTTATACATGACGTATCGACTTGGGCATGAAACTCTTTCTTCCAGTTCGGGAGGATGAGAATCAGTGCGGTGACCATCTACTCTTTTAATATATCCAAGCTCTTCTTACAATCATCGTTCCAGCAGAATGTGACATCCCTCTTCAACAATTTCTCCATAGGCGTGGTGATCTGGGTGTAGCCTTTGATAAACTTTCTGTAATATCTCGTATGTCCCAAGGTAGCGTGCAGCTTCTTCCCACTCCTTGGTGCTTCCATGTTTAGTATCACCACGATATTTGCGAGGTCTATCATCAGTCCCTATCTGCAAACCACATGCCCCAATAGGTTCCCAAAGGGAACACAAAATAGACACTTGTTGAGATTAAGTGTGATCTAGTATCTTCGACAGGTATCCAACATTAGGTGAAAGCTTGCTTCATGGCGTTTAACCAGCCCAAACACAGTCCAGTCATCAAAATATACCTCCAAGAACTTATGAATAAATTCCTTCAACACAGCAACAACTACACGTGAGAATATCGTAGGCGCATTCTTCAATCCAAATGGCATTATAGTGTATTGAAAACAACCCCACTCAATCGTCAAGGTTGTCTTTCTCCTATCCTCCAACGTGATTTTGATCTAGTAGTACCCATAGAACCCATCAGTGAAAGAATATGATTCCTGGCCACCTACATTGTGCAACACTTCATCAGTGAACGAAGTCGGGAGAGGATCATGCACACAAGCATCATTGAGCTTTTTGAGATCCACGCATATCCTTATTTCATCCTTCTGCTTCTATTCTTGTACCACCATTGGACTTACGCAGTCAAATTCTTCCACAGCCTCAATGATGTCTACCGTAAGCATCATGTCTAGCTCTAAGTGGACCTTTCCCTTATATTTTGGATTGAGACGGTAAGGTATTTGCTTAACCGGCTTCGCGTCAGGTTTCAACGTGATTTTCATCATTCCTAAGTCCCCGATTATCCCTTTTATATCTGTAAACTTGGTAGGGAATAAATCCTAGTATTCGCAGAGCAATTCAGTGACCTTATCCACTATCACGTCATCCCAATAGTCTCCAATCTTCGCGAACTTGGGTTCTGCCTCCGTACCAATGTTTACTTATTTTGTTTTCAACGGTGCGGTTATGTTTGGGTTCTCACGGTCCTTCGACCTCACAATGACCTTCTATTTTTGCAATGTTAATCTTCTACAGATCCTCGTCCTCTTCTTCAGTAGTTACATTATAACATTCTAGCGTGTGACTCAGCTGAGTAGCCCATTCAGGCTAAATCAGGTCTAAATGATCCTGCGGTATCCTAAAGATTATTGTGTTCACTTCTTGTAGTGCTTCATCAATACAGTCAAACCCATCCTCAAAACTGAATGTCATCATGAATCCCTCATGTAGTATATCCCATTCACCTATCCCATGGTGTAGCTTGGTTTCTATATACCAGTTCATTGGGACAATATCTAGGGTGTCACAAAACAAGTGCACCCATTCAAGTTGGGGATTTTCTCCATAAGCCTAGGTCCATTTGGAAAAATGCACATGCAGATCATCCTGCCCATCATACTTGTCTGTCATTCACATCTTTGTCTTCCCAAAGAGAGTTCTCATCATTCTTCTACATTCGTGCCAATCATCAAAGCTTCCTTTATGTGTACCCCACCATCTCGCTGGCGTAGCATGCAGTGCCCAGTCCAATGCCTGGAAGTGCTACTTTTCTAGTACCTCCCTTTCAAATGCATCCAAAAATATATCTACCTCATTTAGACCATCATAATTAGGTAGATTTCTTACCTCTAAGGACACACAGTGTAGCGATCAGGTCATCATGTTGTAGTTTGGTGTAGTAATTTCATGTAACCGGTTTTGTCAGTGCTCTAGCTCTTCATCGGAGTCTGAGGGGCAGGAACTCTTGTGATCCCATGTAATTCATCCATCCACAGTGGGATTCACCCAATCTTGGTCTCGCAAGGTTATCTTATAGATACAGTCCAAATCGTCATCGCTCTCATAATCGCGGACTGGTTCTGTATAGCACGATCCCTTAGCAAGATCTAGAGGTACTATTATGCGCAAAAATTTCTTCTCAAAGATCATCTTCCACTTCTTTAGATTGATTACCCCATTGATATCAGTGGCACAGTCAATTCCTAGGAGCATAGGATAGGGATTGTTGTCATCCACTATCTCTTTTACTGCAAAATCAGCCAGCCCGCTTGCTCCCTCAATATCCACAGTCACCCCCTACAGCCATCCCATGGGGATGATCTTATGTTGATTGGTAATCCTTAGCTAAATTGGAGACCATTGCAACACAGGTCTCCCTATTCATTCCCAAGCTTGCTTCAGTAGGACGTTCGCGTCTGACCCCAGGTCCAAAATAACCTGATCCATCTCATGCTCTCCTATCTGCACAGTCAGTCTCATCTCCCATCACATCCTTGTTTGATGCTTGCCAATATTTTGTACTACACGTGGCTCACCTGGCACGGTTCCAACGCATCTATTGATGACATCTTGTAATCCTTTCATAGCCTTACTATTGTACAGTAACTTCATACATGTCTCCAGGAAAGTTGTGAGCATAGACGGGTCCATCTTCTGCTGGGGCTTATCCTTGCTTCCTAAGGTAGAGGCCTTAATGAAGCTCTTCTTAGCTTCCATGATGGTTTCATGTGCGCACTCCAAATCAATCTCAACCTCATTCACCAGAGCTTTACGAAGCCATGTACTATCTTCTGGTTGTTTCCCCTTGTCATCTCATGTCGCAATTCCACTTCTGAGCACTATATTTACATTTGGATCCTCTTCGCATGGCTAAGACCTCATCATATGCAGGTTATAAGTCAGTGGAGGTGGTAGCACCCCTTTATCACGTATCCTAGCTATCAGCGTAGGACAGTCTTCTGTTTCATGATCAAACAGCGTGCAATACTTGCATGACGGACGTGTTGGGTTAGTGCAATCATGAGCATAGTGTCTTGGTCCTCCACAATTATAGCAAATCAACTGTCCCTGACCTTTGTTAGGTCCTCCTCTACCTCAGCCTCATCCACGCCCCTGAAATCATGTCTACGCCATCCCTGTGCTCTAGTCAGGTGGTAGCGTTTCGGCCTAAACCCTATAGTTGGGAGTTCTATCCATCATCAATTCATAGATCCTTCAAGTACGCTCATCCTACCCTACCGACCTACAAAACTTGCAAAACATTTGTTGTTGTGTCTATACAAACTTCTGTAGAAAGTGACAGTTATCTGTGGCATGTTTTCCTGCTACTTGACAGATAGCGCACCATAATGTAGGCCCTACACTAGGTCTTGCTTGAGCTTCTGGCCTTAAAGGCATCTGTCCCACTCTTGCAATATAGTTCCCATAGACTGGGAAATGGTCCTTGTCATGCCCCTGACTCTTGTATTTCAAGCACCATACCTCCTTGTCAGGCGAAAAGAGTCAATTTTGCGGACAAAACCAACCTCCCTAGAGGCTTAAGGCTTTCTAGTGACAAACAAGACAATTAAGAACAATCCTTCTCTAAATATGCCTTTACCATATAAGAAATCAAGTGTTTAGATCCTACCTGTAGTCCAACACTGTTGTAGTAGTCCAGCCTCGTCGATCCGGATGAGCTCCTCCTTCTCTCCGAAACCTGCATTCACTAACAATCAAACGATTAAATAGCACCTGAATATCTCATAAAATAAAACATATTTAACATACAGACCAAGGAGTATATGAAACAACTCATAAATAACAAATTGTTGAGAAGAATGGACTTATTTGTATTAATAGGAAACAAAAGAAACCATTACAACCTGAGCCTTGGTGTTGTGCAAGTCCCTCCCAGGGTCCAGCAAGAGTTCACCTTTACTTTGATAAGCTCACCCACTTCCAAATGAAACAAGAAAGGATGGGAATCTCTCCTCACAGGCTTCTACAAGGAAGTCTAATTCCAGCAGCATCTACCCTTAGGAATATTCAGCTTTCAACCCCCCTCCCTTCTGGCCCAATGCCTGTATTTATAGTGCTCTAGAGGAAGTTAATCAGGTCCACCATCAATGGGATAAACCCCTCTCTTGATGGGATAAGTTCCTCTTTCATAGGGATACATGAACCATTTGGAGGCGCTCAATACACGTCAAACAAGCTTCTAGAATGCTCTAGAAATGACCAGAAGTAACTTTTTTAAGATGAAACTCGTGCCTTTTGACCTTTACAGGAGTACGCACCCACCGCTTTACATACAGAGCGTACGAGTACGCAGGTATTATGAATTTGGGATGCGTACACGCAGGTAAGGTTGAGAGAAACTGCGTACCCAAAGATAAATAGATTTTTAAAGACTTTCTCTCTTTCTTGAAGTTTGACATGGAGAGCAGAGGTATGAGACTTGCCATGGAGGATAGTATGACAGTTGATGGAGCCATACTAACTGCAAATAGTCATGGTGACAAATTTTAGTGTAACAGATTGCCCCCTAAAGTGCGAAGCCTGTAATAGATTAGGGTTTTATATCATCTAGGAAGGGTGAAGTACTTTATCATTTCAAGGATTATCTTATGGAGAGCCCAATCAGAACCTGCAATTTTCAACACAAAATACATGTATAAGAATATATCATCGCTGAGGTAGGAATTCCCATACTCAAATCAAAAACTTTAACTAACAAACTAACTACTACTCTGATACAGGAATGATTTCACAGTACATCATAATCATAGACTCATGTAGACACAGTATGGACGCAACCATCTGTTTATAAATGGTCTGCTATATAATGAATACAAAACTCCTCGCAGCCTAGATGGTGGAAACTAGATCCAGGGTCTTCATTTCTACTTCCCGAAATGGTACGATTCTAGCCATGCGAATAAATGAGTCGATGTCGAACATGGTAGAAACCACTTCATTACCAGTCAATGATGTAAACTGTTAACAAGTGTGAGAGAGACCACCAGTGATGTCAATGGTTCTCAAAGTACCCAGTACAATCCATGACATGTGAATGAATGAGTTGATGTCGAACATTTCACGGAGTCCTTCGATCGAAAGTCAATGATGTAAACTGATGTCAAAGGCGAGAAACCTACCATTGATGCATGCAGACTTCAAGGTACTGACGATTTCTAAGTCAACTCTCTAGATAATGTGCTGATGTCGATAGAAAGCGACCCGTCGCAGGCAAGCCCACAACACGAAATCATAGTTCAAGTTGAAGAAATGTTGATGTAAGGACTAACTCAGGGATGATAAAAATGGATGACAGATATTTTGCAGTTGAATGTTTTGTTTGCAGACCTCTTGAACACATAACGACACAACAGATGGCTTGGTGACGAATGACTCAAAGTTAATACCCGAAACCCGGCTGAAGAATTTCAATGTGGTTTGATCAACTGTGAGGCAAAGGATTTCCCAACCCAGGTGAATGAAAAGTGTCGTGTTCAAGAGTGGTAATAAGGTTTCTTCTGAGACAAAAGGATAACAAATAGGCTCATTCTTCTCTTTTTTCCCCCACCATTTCTGGCAAGTACCTCTTTATTTTTTACAAGCTTGAGGAGGATAACATATGCTTGATTATAAGCTCATCCTTCGGATGAGTCCAACTTAGTTTTGATTCGAACCCTAAGAAGGAGTGGTCCGTTCCTGTTTGTAATAGAACAGGTCCTTTACTGTGAAATTTTAACGAGTCCAGTGTAGGAGAAACTCGACGTTTTTCATATTTAGAGAGTCTGAAAAACTTAGAAGACTCCAGATTGAACTTTTTCGTAAATTTGTGTCTCCTAAGCCCGAAAAAAAGTATAAAATAATACCTAGGAGAACCGCTTGATCTTGCGACCAAGGATATTTTCATAGTTAGTGTCTTTGACCTGAAAAGTAAAAAGCGATCAAGGACACGTCGTTTTATTTCCAATATCGAATTTTAAACGACAAAATCCGGCGATCTTTTTATGTTTTTACGGTAGAAAAAGAGCTGTAAATCGATCGTCTTTTAATTCCGTTTTAACGAGTTTAAAAGAGAAACTCGGCAATCTTTTCATGTTTTAGGAGTCAGAAAAGGGCTTAAAAGATGACTCTGAGTTTTCACTCTTTCGTAAGTTTTAACGAGTTTGAAAAAATGATAAAAATGTACTCATGGTTTTCACTTTTTCGTAAGTTTTAATGAGTACGAAAAAATGATAAAAATGTACTCATATGGCCGACTTTCAATTTAATTTACGAGCAGGAAAGGACGGAAAGAACTCAGCATTTTCATTTGTTTTACGAGAATGAAAGATAGCAAAATAATCTCGGGATTTTCATGAGTTTAACGAGTCTTGAAAATAGCCGAAATTGACTCGAGATAGGTTTCGTTTTTACAAAAGCTTGAAACAGAGAAAAACTATGCTTCAAAGTAGTTTCATTTTTACACAAGGTTGAAACAGAGAGAAAACTGTGCTTGATGCCCCCTAAGCATAACTTCTAGAGCGCATGCCCCCCAGCTTCATTTCATTCAACCAGT
>APFE030175319.1:93279-163793 GCA_000404065.3 Pinus taeda
CAGTAAGGTTTTCCAACAATTTCGAGGCTTCATCCATGTGAGGGCAAATGTGAGTTTGATGACTCCCATTGCATAACGTACAAGGAAACCTAACTTTACCCTTTTTCCCAAGAACCTCACTATCACTGGTTGATGGATCAATGGAAAGTTGATGAGATTTTTCTGACCATACTTCCAAGACCTTTGGAATACCAAGACAATTGATAAGGAAGTGGTCACCCTTACAAAGCCTGCAAGGGTATTTGGTTTTACGATGCATGTCGGAATTTTCCTCAACACAACTAACACTTACAGTCGTGGTTGGTTGGTCAACTTCTTTCTTATCTTGCTTCTTCTTCTTCTTATTCTTCTTCCCTTTCTTCTTCTTCTTAGCCACCTAGTTACTAGCATCGAGGCTTTTACCAAGCAAAGAGGAAGAAATGGAGGAAGAAAAATTAGGTGAAGAAGGTAAAGGGTCAACAGAAGGTTGGTGATGTTGAGATGGTGAACTCTATTGAGGTGAATCATTCGGTTGAGGTGGAACAATTGGAGTATTTGGGGCCAACGAAGTTGAAAATAACCATATTGGTAAACCTATTGTAAATCCAGGTAATGACAAAGTAGCCATATAAGGAGGACCAACATTTCGAAAGAAAGGAAAAGTACTAGGATCCTCGTTAAGAGGGGTTCCCAGGTTGGTAAATTCCGGAACATTTGCCATTATGTTCAACTTCAGTGAATTTTATTAACAATTTAAAACTAAAATTAACAATTCACGATTCACACCTAACAATTTAAAATTCACAATTCACACCTATGGTCTCTAAAAGTAAAAACAAACAAATTAACATGCGCTATCAAATCTAGGAGTCAAACCACACACAAACAGTAACTTTCCGGACCAAAAACACTAGTGGGTGATGAAATCCAACCTCGTAGGATTCAGTACAGAAAGAGCGGGTGGAACAGTTACCCCGGCAACCTGCTTAATGAATAGACTGGACCAAGTTCCTCCACTTTAACCGTCTCGATTGAAGTGAACCCCCCAGAAAATCCAAGTGAGTCTAGCCGACGTCTGCTCCAGGTACAGTGGGATCTTCCCACCACCGTCACCTTGGGTAGAATCCTAAGATTATGGCCACTAAGGTTACCAACAACAACAAATACACCTGTGGGAACAGTCTAAACTTCGACAGCACGCAAGGGCAGAGTAACAAGCTCAATCCCCTTACCGGCTCCTTGACAATGGTTAATCCAAGGTTTACCGATAAGTGATCCCCAGGCTCCTCTACAAGAGGTATACCGTTTGTAATGCGTACGTGTCTGGCATCGTTCCCAACGATGGAGGATTGATCCCCTCACTGGTTCGGACACGAGCTCGTGCTTCTCCTTTAAGAGGAGCTTTCCCAGAATACAAATGTAACAATTGGATTTATTCTATCTCAAGATAAGCTAACTGTTTGTTTTAATAGTTGGAGAGTTAATTACTCTCCTACTCCAAGACACTAGCCTAATCTATATTGGTGCTTCAAAGCCCTAGAAATGTAAAAATTACTAGATGAATTTTAATTAAGCGTTGTGCTATTAAGGTTGTTATTACGCAAATGGCTAAATGGATATGAAAACAATGGTGTTATGACCCGACTCAACTGAATGCAATCGAATATGATAATGTAATCTTTTCAATTCGATGAATCCTAACTAAAGTAAGGAGAGAGTTTCCATTCACTTCCAACAATGCAAAAAATTGATCACTAAGAGAAAATATAACAAATTCTCTAATGCACTAATTTCATCAAGAAAAACTAATGCAAATCAATTTCAAAACCCTTTATTTTTTATTTTTTGTGTAAATGAAAATCAAAGAAAACTGATCTAAATCTACGATTGATTTTCAAAATGTAAACTACGCAATTGTAATCTACGCACAATTCACTTGAAAAGTATGCAAACGTAATCTATGCACATTTTTCATTCATATTCCGAAAAGGAGAATTCTAATTATGCAAATGTGATCTATGCAAGAGAATTCTCAAACACAAGATGATTCTAATGTAATCTAAGAACCAATCAACTGCAAGTCGAGAAAATTGGGTGAGAGTTCCAAAGATAAAAAAATAAAAACACTCAAAGGCGATTAACACTCATACATAGTTTAGCGCCCCCCCCCGGCGAATGAGGGGGAAATTTTTTTGCAAAAACAAAAACAAAAAGATGCAAAATTGTGAAAGGACTGAGAGAAACCTCCAAGTAATGACCAAAGGAAAACAAATCAAGAATTTCTCAAAAAGAGACTCAAAACACCCAATTGATAAAAGCTTAGAGCAGGAATTCTAATGAAACAAGCTTAGATGAAAATTTCTAACAGGTAACGAGTGGATCTGGGCAGTAACAAATAAGCTAAAAACAAGATCTAGTAGGCAAAAAGGAAAAAATTGAAATTTTCTCAACTTTTGACAGGGTACGCAGGCAGCCTATTTGCACAGGTGCGTGTACGCTCTGTGTACAAAGCTGCAGTGCGTACAAGTACGCACTGTGCTTAATGCAGAGGGTGCGTACTGCTAGCAAAACCAAGAAAAATAAAATCTAACTTAACCCTAAGCTATTCCACCCAAATTCACAGTCAATCAGTCAAAAACCAGAAAGAAATTGACTTTTCTCAAATCAAAGTATGAATCAAAAGAGAAATCAATCAAATCCATGGAGTCCCCAGTGGAGTCGCCATTTTGTCAAGCGGAAAGAGTCAATTTTGCAGACAAAACCAACCTCCCTAGAAGCTTAAGGCTTTCTAGTGACAAACAAGACAATTAAGAACAATCCTTCTCTAAATATGCCTTTACCATATAAGAAATCAAGTGTTTAGATCCTACCTGTAGTCCAACGCTGTTGTAGTAGTCCAGCCTCATCGATCCGGATGAGCTCCCCCTTCTCTCCGAAACCTGCATTCACTAACAATCAAACGATTAAATAGCACCTGAATATCTCATAAAATAAAACATATTTAACATACAGACCAAGGAGTATATGAAACAACTCATAAATAACAAATTGTTGAGGAGAATGGACTTATTTGTATTAATAGGAAACAAAAGAAACCATTACAACCTAAGCCTTGGTGTTGTGCAGGTACCTCCCAGGGTCCAGATGAAACAAGAAAGGATGGGAATCTCTCCTCACAAGCTTCTACAAGGAAGTCCTAATTCCAGCAGCATCTACCCTTAGGAATATTCAGCTTTCAACCTCCTCCCTTCTGGCCCAATGCTTGTATTTATAGTGCTCTAGAGGAAGTTAATCAGGTCCACCATCAATGGGATAAGCCCCTCTTTGGATGGGATAGCTCCCCTTTCATAGTGATACATGAACCATTTGGAGGCGCTCAATACACGTCGAACAAGCTTCTAGAATACTCTAGAAATGACCACAAGTAACGTTTTTAAGATGAAACTCGCGCCTTTTGACCTTTACAGGGGTACGCACCCACCCCTTTACATACAGAGCGTACAAGTACGCAGGTATTGTGAACTTGGGTTGCGTACACGCAGGTAAGGTTGAGAGAAACTGCGTACCCAGAGATAAATAGATTTTAAAAGACTTTCTCTCTTTCTTGAAGTTTGACATGGAGAGCAGAGGTATGAGACTTGCCAAGGAGGATAGTATGACAGTTGATGGAGCCATACTAACTGCAAATAGTCATGGTGACAAATTTTAGTGTAACACTCCTCACGCACCTCTAGTCGAATAATCTTGTCCTGCTTCAGATTTTACATCTCAAGGCACAAATTATTCAACTGCACATGGATCTATTGAACTCCTAGATTTGGATATTGTATCATAGTCTCATTGCAATCTCCAAGGCCTCCACCTAAGTGGTTATCTTCTACTGCAGCAGCACAACCCTTAAGTGTGGCAGGAGCGAAGCAACAAACCACTCGTGATGATGTCTATCCATTAGGTTCATGTTGGCTTCGTGGATTGAACATTTCATCCTTTGATCTAGTTCCCAAGGTGTCTTGCCTGGTTGCATCGCAATTTCTTTGAATCCCACAATATACTGCACCTCAAATTTAGGCCTACTGAATTCTCTATTCAAAGATGTCTGGATGTCTACCACTCCAGAATTCAGGTTATCATTACAGTACTTAATATACAAGGTTAATGTGTGATCTTGCAGAGCACTAACCAATGTCACCTTCTTTATATGATCATCTATAACACCTTGAGCTTCCCATATATCCCTCACAATGAACCAGAATTGGTTCAGGTCCTCATTTCCCAAGACTTTGAACAAAGGAAGCTTCACTGTATTTGCCATACTGAATTGTGGTGTAGGTGGAGGTGGTACAGGTGAAGTTGGAGGTGATGGTCGTGAAGTCGTAGGTGGTGTGGGTGGAGGTTGTATTAGCGGGAATCCTTGTCTTTAATAAGGAATTTAGACTTCTGTGATACATAACATTGTTTAGAGAATTTTCGGCGAAATCACATAAATAATCATTTGTCGACACGTTTCGAACCAACCAGTGTGGTTCATCGTCAGGACAAGTTGAAGAAACAGATCCAGCCTAGCATGTTAAATAGTCTAAGCAGAGATTCCAACGGCTAATTTAACGGCTAATTATGACTAAAGGACCCAAGTCAAAATTAAATTTAATATTGTTAATATTATAATATTATTATTAATTGTATAATTCATTTATGAAATAAGTTAAATCAGGTAAAAATATATAATAAATTATGGTTAGTTTAAAATTTTTAAATTCTAATTTATTTAAAAATAATAATATAATTTATTTTAATATTATTTTTATTATTTATATTTTATTTCAATAATATATTTTATTAAATAAATAATTTATTTCATGAAAATAAGTTAATTAGGTAAAAAAGTATAAAATAATTCCATGGTAAGTCTCTAAAATTATTATTAATATAATGTATATATTATTAATATAAATAAAATAGTACAATATAATATATTTAATCATTTATAATTTATTTAATTTATAAATAAATTATTTAATGAAAAAATAAAATCGGGTAACAAAAAAAATATAAACTAAAACATGGTTAGTTTAAATTAATTTACTTAATTAATAATAAAATATATTAATATATATTATATATATATATATATATAATATATTATATATATTTATTATTTATTAATATATATAAAATTTATATAATCATAATTTATTTAAATCATTTATACATTTATTTAAATTAATATATAAATTAATTTATTTTATGGAAATAAGATAAATTAGAAAAAATCAAGGGACTATACTCCGGACCTTTTTACCTTCGTTCCTGTAAGTTTTTCCGCTTCTTGTAGTTCCGAACATCAAGGTAGTTGCATGACCCATTTATAGCATTTTAATCTAGGTATTCAAAGATTTTATGTACTTACATTGTGGTCCCTTGAAAAAGCATCGCTCTGCCTTGTTGTAGTTGACTGAGGTGTCGATTGCAAATTCAGTCACAAATCCTCCTATGACGTGATCGAACCAATGATCAATAGCGCGAGTAATTTTATCTTCTGATGCTTCCAACCTTCGCACTAGCTTCGAGGTCCACACAATAGGACTGTCAAGTTTCCATTTTCCTTGGCTATTTGATAGCTTCGCAATCCACTCATATAGCTCAATTGGGAAGGAGTACAAAAAGATCTCGTGGATCTTTGTATACAGGTATCTGTCCAACCACTGTTCCTTTGTCACTCACGGGTTTTTGTTCTCTTGCGCTGTGCATTCGTGGATCTTCCTATCCAACAAGTCTCTGATCTCCTTCTTAGTTGGATTCCACTGATATAACATCACACATCTCTTATGCAGATTTTGGTCCTACCAACGGAACCATTTTTTGGCTTGAGGGGGCCTAACCTAGGTTCAGCATTAATTAGCCAAACAAATCCCTACACTACTGGCCCTTTCAGCATCAGCCCGTGGAGCATAAACCGAAGTCTCACTTGAAGTAGTATGGGGGGATGTTGGAACCAAGTTTCCAAACCCTGAGATGGTTTTGATGTTGTTTGATTCCCTTTGTCCATGCCTTCACACAGGTTGCTTCACTCTAGGGCTTGCAAGACGAGCCCTTTATTCTATCCTTTAATACCTCCACGAAAGGGCACAATCGACCTTCACACAGCCCTAGCCTGCTACTGAGGTAATTTCGCACTGTTAAGGCAGTAAGTCGTACAAATTCCCTAATTAATCTAAGTGACTTTCTTATCTTATCAAACAATTATATTTAACACCACATAAACAGATATTTGTAACTGCGTACAATTATTCAATGTAGTTGTGGTCATTCATGCATCATATAAACATAACAAAGGAAATTTATAGATATAATATCAAGGTACAATAACAGAACAAAGACACAAGAATTGTCAAATGTCTTCCTTTATTAATATCTTCCAAGTATTTACAAACTTTTTCCACCCTGTGCACACAGTTGCAGGGGTTCATGCACTCAGTTGCACACTTCTACCCTAGGCCTCTACAAACTCAGCTGTGGAGCCTCTACCTATGCTATGACCCAAGACTTAGACTTCTTACTCTAGAGCTGTGACTCTCTTACATGTTCCATCATTCTATGTCCTTAAAACTACTTAGAGCTTACCTCTTTTTATACAATCCCATGGTCCGCAAACCATGGGTAGATCTCTTACAGCTGACTTTAGTTTACAAAAATAAGGGAAAACTACCCTTTATGAAACATAACACCTTCACACTCTGCGACCACAAAATGTGGAGTATTTTACAATTATATTACAAAAATTGACTTAAACATGGGCTTTTAGCCCCAAAACTGCCCTTGGGGGATCCCACTCCCAATATTATGCAGGATAAACTAGATAGGGGCAGAGGTAGGAAACTATCCCAAATTCCATGGTATTGAATCGGTAGACATTTTCTTAAACAAAGTAGACAGAGAAATAAGAGAAGATCACAAGGTTCCATTGCTAGATATCATGTTACACGCCACACCAGCAAGGTGGTGGAGAACACACCGCAACACGTTGCGTGAATGGGGAACTAGAAAGTGAGCCATGAGAGAGAGGTTCAGTCAAGAAGATGACCGACCACATAATAGAGTGAAATATAGAGGCAATTCAGACCCTAAGAAGCATTTAGAATACTGCATATAAAATTGGGAAAGGCAAAGTCTTCCGAAAGAACTTTGGTTGCATGTATTTATACACACCCTAGCAACCATCCCGCAAGCATGGTATGTAGAAGAGGAGATTTGTAAACAAACAACGAATTGGGATGTCATGGCTAACCAATTCAGCAGTAACTTCTCGTTCAAAGATGTTGATCGATGCATGACTGAAACCTTATATGTTATTAAATGGATGTTGTTCACCCCAGGATAGTTATGGGAAGGTAGCATTGATGATAAGTTCTTACAACATCTTTATGACACAAGTTATCCAGAATATATGGCCTCTGACAAAGTAGACGCAGAACCAGATAAAGATGGTTTAGAAGGATTGAGACACCTAACCTTCGAGGAAACAGAAGGGGAAAGGAATATTCAAGAAAGTCCTGAAGGAGAAGTCGCACCGATGAAATTGAGAAAGCAAAATATTGGAACAGATGATAAACCCAAGATGGCATCTGTCGAGGATTATTGGGATGAACAAACAACAAGGGATATCTTTGACCTGTTGCAAGAATATCAAGACTTGTTCCGAGCTTCGGTAGTTGAACTAAAAGGGACAAAGGCGGACATAGGGGAGATGAAGATCATTCTGAAACCAGATGCCCATCAAGTAAAGCACAGGTGATATAGACTAAACCCCAGAGTGAGAAAAACTTAAGAGGGAGATCGACAAAATGCTAGAGGTTGGAATTATATTTCTAGTAGATGAAGAGAAATGGATTAGTCCAATAGTCATACATAATAAGAAAGACGCAATGGAGATCATAGATTTTTTTTATTATCGAAGTTTCAATAATGCATGTGTATGTGATCCCTTCCCAACACCTTTTAGCGATGAAGTTCTGGACAATGTAGCAAGCAATGAAGCATATTCCTTCACTGATAGATTTTCGAGCTATCATTAGGTTTGAATAGTAGAAGAAGACATGAGAAAGACAACATTCACCACTGAATGGGGGTCATATTCTTATCATGTATTGTCGTTCAGATTGAAGAACACACCTGTCGTTTTCTCAAGGATCATTATAGCTGCATTCAGAGACTTTATTCACAGGTTCTTGGAGCTATACATGGATGACTGGACAATATACAATTTATTGAAGAAACACACAAGCTTACTAAGAGACATGTTTGAAAGATGTAAACAGTTGAAAATCTCCTTGAATCTAAAAAATGCATCTTTACGGTACCATTTGGAACACTATTGGGCCACATTGTTTGTAAAGACGGAGTGTGTGTAGACCCCGCAAAGGTTGCGGTAATCATTAACATGGAACCACCACGTAATGTAAAGAAACTGCGGTCTACTCTAGGCCATACAGGGTATTGTTTGTGGTTCATCAGAAACTACGCATCAATTACAGCGCCGATGGAGAATTTACTGAAAAGGACGGAAGCATTCACTTGGTCGGAGGACTATCATGAAGCATTGAATAAGTTGAAAGAGAAACTATTAAGTGCTCCTATCCTTGTATACCCAGACGGGAACAAGACATTTCATGTACATATTGATGTGTCAGGGATTGCACTAGAAGTAGTATTGGTGTAACCGGGAGAGAGAAACATAGATCACCTAGTGTTCTATGCCAGTAGGAAACTATCAACTGCAAGAAAGGAACTATACGAAAACAAATAGGGAGGCACTAGCCGTGGTTTAATCTCTAAAAAAATTCAAGCATTACTTGCTGGGAGCGCCATTTAAATGTTTCACAGATCATTCAACACTGAAGTATTTAGTGAAAAAACTGGTATTAGAAGGAAGAATATGTCATTGGTTATTACTCTTCCAAGAATTCACTTTCGAGGTAGTCATCAAACCCAGAAGGTTGCATGTGGGGCTGGATCATCTGCCACGACTAAAGACTGGAAAGAATGAAGAGTCATTAGATGATTAGTTACTTGATGCCGACTTATTCAAAATAGAGGCAATTCTGACTACTTAGAAGAAATTGTTGGGCTATTAACAACAGGGCACTTCCCAGAGGGGTATACACCAATGCAGAAGTGACATCTAATAGTAAGGGAAGTGGACTATCAACTAATTGCAGTACATCTCTATAAGATGGGTGTGCATCAAGTCCTAAGGCATTGTATACTTCAACACGAAAGAGAAGAAGTTCTCTGGGAATGTCACACTAGAATCGCGAGAGGCCATGTAGGAGGAAAATCCACCACAAGGAAGATACTTCACGCAGGATTATGGTGGCCAACCATCCACAAGGATTCTAAGGAATATGCTAAGAATAGTGATGTTTTTCAAAGGGTTGGAAAGCCAACATGTCAAGATGAACTCCATTTAAACGCAATTCATAGAATGCAGATTTTTGAGAAGTGGGAAATACACTTCATCGGGCCCATAACACCGCCAACGTGGAATTCACATGCAATATACATAATAATGCCTTAGAATATCACACACGATGAGTAGAAGCAAAACCAGTCAAGGACTATACAGCTGACACTGCCACAAGATTCATTTTTTAATACATAATATCAAGATTTGGATCCCCAAAAAGCCTGACAGGTGATCAAGGGACACATTTCATTAATGAAACTATTGAGTCTGTTCTTAAGAACTTTATGATTCAACATCATAAATGTAACCCATACCACCCACAGGCCAACGAGACTATTGAATCATTCAATAAAATATTGGAGAAAGCTCTCACAAAAATTGTATCAACCAACAAGGATGACTGGGATGAACGCGTGCTAGCAACTTTATGGGCATATAGAACAACAGTGAAAAGACTACGTAAACAAAAATAATTTCAGTTGGTATATGGAAAATAAGCAGTGGTCCCAGCGGAGTTCATAGTGCCTAGCATGTTTATTTCTCAAGAAACAAAAATGACAGGTGACATGGCATTAAAAGAAAGAATGAATCAACTAATGGAACTGGATGAATCCAGATTCCTAGCTGAATTTCACCAGTCAGTAGAGCAAAGAAGGAAAAAATCTTAGCATGACAGGCATATGAGAAAGAAAACATTCAAAGTCGGAGATCATGCATTTTTATATGATAGCAAGTTCCAAAAGTTCCTCGAAAAGTTGCAGATGCACTGCCTAGGACCGTTTATAATTGCGGAAATCAAATATTCTAGAGCAGTAAGGCTAGGGCAACTGGATGGTGGAATTCTACAAGGATGGGTAAATGGTGCACGGCTGAAACCCTTCCACATGCCAAAAGCCACACAATCAAGTTAAGGGGTCTCAAAGACGAGCCTGCAAGTATGTAGTAGTCAATAAAACTTAGTCAATTCATTACCAAGTTCATCTAAAGTTTATGTCTTTTTTGATGTAATAGTAAGAAAAAGAAAGGGTGTCAATAAGGTTGCGGAAAAAATGTCATGATACCGCAACCCATTTGTGGTCGGGAGGGTAGCTAGATGTTAGAAGTTCTTGTCAATCTTAATAGTCACATGCAGATAAATTATTTTTCAATCTTAATAGTCACACACTTTGTCAGTCATTTCCATCATAGGGGTGGTCATTTCCATAATAAGTAACTAATAATACAACTATCAAATGTCGTAGAATATTTTCCCATTAGGACAAAATTTAGCTAATAAATACCCTCCATTATGGAAAATTTATTAACCATGTAGCCCACGCTATCCTTCCCAATTCTACATCACAGATGTTAGGTCCAGGTCAGCCGACGGTGGCGGTCAAGATACATGTAGAAATTTGTCATAGTAATTAGTTTCTAAGTTCATTCAGAAAACATTGTGTCAAGTCTGACTACTTAAATTGCATGAAAATGCAGGAAGTTATAGAATTTCTAGTGTAAGTAGAGAATCCAAACTTGCTCTGAAGAATAGCAACAGACGAAGTGCAGAAGTTCGAAGCCTCCAGTAATGATTGTCTATAAGAGACAAAGAGCAATGGAAAAAGGATTTATTTTAGTCTTAGAGAATAAATTTGATGACCGAATTGTCATACTAGAAAATCCATATGGTAAATACGATAAATCTACTTTGGTTGACAATGATCTTACAGATGGTATCCAGTTTCCAACACTGAAGAGGGAGGTGTATAGAGAGGAATTTCAAAAGGAATATGGCACAAGCACAACCAGATTCAAGGAATATTTTAGGGGCCTACAACGATCTACACTAATCAATCTAAGGAGTCTACCAGTCTTCGACACACAACTGGCTGCGATGCAGCGCATGAAGCTGCTAACCAAGAAAATGAATGGGGGATCGTTGTGGCTCGACAAGGAGTATCCAATTCACGTAGACAATATCCATCATCTCATAGGGCTATTAGAAGAAGGAAATACAGTGAATACAACATTCCAAGCAGGAATGAAGAGAGAAAAGAAGTAGGGAGAAGACGATTATTATGGAAATATGGAACAAAGTGTGAGGGCAGGGGAGCCAAGATTGACCTTATTAGTAAAATTGAGATAAGGTTCTCTTGCTACATCATAGCAGGAAAAATGATGAGACATTGCGCAAGAAATGAGTGCACTCTAGACACAATCTTAGTTGTGGAGAACTGCTATAAGGGAGAAGTGCTCAGCTAGTCCACTTTTGCACTAAATGATCTCTTCGAGGCCTGTGAAGATATCTACAAGAGTATCAATTTCTTATTTGGATACATATTGATGATGTTGGCAATGTGGAAGTGGAGGCCACCAATATGGAAGGAGATGATGCAGATCACTAGAGGACAGTCGATAGTGCTCAGGTATGAGCCATGGAGAGTTTCGAGAGACCCAAGAAGCAAGGAAATTAATGAGGCAGCTTTCACCGAATGGTATGAGTTGATGCTGGATACAGTTAGGTCGATGAAGAGAATACCCAAACCATTTCTGGATGAATTTTCAGAAGACATCTTGTTTGGAGTCTCACATGGGAACATGTATCTTAGACCCAGATGTGTCCACCCTAATACCTTCAAGATGAAGCCGCAGAAATTTGTTTTAACTGAGGAAAAACTCCATAGTGAGATTGGGTCAAGGTCGAGGGTTGCATGTGAGATCACCAAAGGAAAGTACCGATACCTGTTTGGTGGACTAAAGCCATAGTCACAAACAAGAGAAGTGGTAGAGAGTAGTAGAAAGAGACTAGTTGAGGAAGATATACACCCAATGGCGCTACAAATGGAACAAGAAATGTTTGCAATAAGGCAAATGGTCCCAAGATTTGATGAACATTCAGGCGAGGCTAACAAGTCCATGCTTTTTCAAGGTTCTATTATGTTCACATCGATAATCACAAATCCACTAGTCATGGTAATCCCTACTGTTGGCACTAAATCCCAATCATAGCCAACAGTCCTGAAGCCCAGAAAGAAAAAAGTAGTCAAGAACCCGACAGTTAAGAAGCTGGAACTACCCTAGTGATTCACATTGTTGACCTCACTGATGAGGTCGTACAATCAGTAATTGCATCTCCAATTTATTGAAGAAATTCCCCTAAATCCATCTACCATTCCACCTCAGTCATAGGAACATTCTCCCCACATAGCCTCCACCTCCGCAACCCTGTCGGAAACCATCTTCTCCAGCACAATACTAGTGACTGAAGACATGGAAGTAGATTCAACAGAGCATGCTAAAGGGACCACCCATGGAAGTGGCACCCAACTGACCTCTCTAGTATCATTACCTTTTGGGTTAGACCCACTCCAAGGGGGAGAATCAATCACAACCCTTCCACAGTTAGGGAGGAATGAACAGTACTAGCCAATATTCCCTATAAACTTCTTGGTGGTCCCCAACCATAATATCATTCCCTCCACTCCCCAGTTCACCCCACAATCATAGCCAGTTCACTCTCCCACCTCCCATTCTAAGAAATCCATTACCAATGGCCCACCAATACAGCAATATTTTCCATATCCCCTCCACTCCCCAGTTCACCCCATAATCACAGCCAGTTCACTCTCCCACCTCCCATTCTGAGAAATCCATTACCAGTTGCCTACCAATCCAGCAAAATTTTCCAAATCCCCTCCACTCCCTAGTTCACCCCACAATCACAACTAGTTCACTCTCCCACATCCCATTATGATAAATCCATTACTAGCAGCCTACCAATCGAGCAAAATTTTCCAAATCCCAGGACAATGCACACTAACACCCTGCAGCACTAGTCATTGGCATAGTTGTTTTCGTTCATCCAACAAGTTGTGCAAAGAGCTGAAAGAATACACTATGACCTAACCTGGGAACACGAACAACAAAAGTAGTAGCTAGAAGAAGTTACACAGGAAAGAGATCACTTACGAAAGGAAAACTTTGATTTGCAGGCACATGTCCATCAGGTGACAAATAAATTTCATTCACTATGGATGAAAATCACAAATGTCAACAGAGAAGCTCCAAAGGACATTGCATCATGCACATTGGTGAGTTTTTGTGATCACATTCAAGAAGCATGTTCAAATATCGTGCCAACAAACACTGATATGAAGAAGAAGCTGGAAATAGTAAGATCAGCATGCCAAACCCAGTAGAAATATATTCCAGAATGATAAATGAAAAAATCAGTGAAGTGGAAGCCAAGAAACAAGCACTCATTAAAGCACTAGCAGACATATATGCCCTAATGGATAGCTTTCACAAATAGTTTGGAAGACTTGTGCTAAAGAATCAGCAAGTGTATCCTATCAAAGAGCAGCTCGAAATATTGTTTGCCAGCAGTAGGGAATGAATGATTTCCAACCAACTCCAAAAGATCAACAAGTAGATCGCTGTCATTCAAGCACATACTTATCAAATCGAAGAGGAATCAGTGAAAACCAAAAATATAATCCGAGACCTACATCCACTAGTCTGACTATAGGTTCTGGCTCTAAAGGAAGTCTACAACAATAGTGAAGAATAGTCGAACCACCTACAGAGTCAAAGGCTAAGTGAACTAACTTCCAACACAGTAGAAGACTTTACCCAATAGGCTAACTCGATCATAATCACATGGGAATCTACCCTCCACAAATACAATGAATTCGGGCAGAGAATGACCACCAATGTTCCTGGGTTGGGACCTTCATTTGGGAAAGAAGGACAGCAAGGGGGAGAAGGAGCAGTTGGAGAAAAAACCCCCCAGCCAATGACAGAGGATACAACGAAAGCAATATCTCATCAGCCGAAAGAACTAGCACAGCCACAAACAGAAGTATCTATAGAGACACCGATAGGACCTACAACGCTCGAAATAGATTGACTCAGGGACAAGTCAAATAACTATGGTCGGGGCCTGTTGGGGCCTTCATTTCAATTTTGAAATATTTTGGAGATACGAAGAGGAGGAAACATATGGTAGCAGCAATGGTCAGGTTGCAGAGAAGATAGTTGAGGAGAAAAATAGGAACAAGAAGTTGTGGGATAGTCGTGGCAAGGTGTCAACATAAAGTAGAGGCAGGTGAGTGGACAAGGCAGACGAGAGGCAACCAAGGAAAGAAATAGTTGAGTAAGAACTAGCAGTGCAAACGATAGAAGTGAATACAAAAGGAGAAGGTCACAAGGAGAAAGAGGTTGGTTGGTTATTTGAAGAGTTCTCATCATGGATGACTAGCAAGGAGGATGCAATCTCTCAGAGCATCCGACCTGAAGGCCAGAGCGGCAGCTGGGTGAAGTCTGTTGCAGTCAATCGGGTCATGTAACCAAGTATTTCATGCAATTTTCTATGGATGAGGCCAATGTATAATGTAATGTTATTCTATTGAATTAATACAAATGAAGAGTCAAACTGGTTACTTTGTATAATGTGTGTATTTGGTTGTGTTATCTGGACCCATTAAAAATTTAAATGTGTTGCAAGTTTATGCTCATGGTAGAATAATCTTCATGTTGTTATATTGTTAGTCTGAGTATATGCACAGGGCCACTTATATAGTAATGGTTACGATATCCCTGACCCTATACTGAACCCTTCTTCCTTTCAGTTGTGGCATGCCTCAAGTGAGACTCCTTATCCCTTGGGTAAGGTGAAAATGTCGGTGTTATCCTAGACTACAATGAACCATTGTTGGCTCTTTGTGCCTGAACCTGGGTTCTTTCCCTAATTTCATCTTTGTGCCAATAGGACCACTCTAATATGGTCCTTGCACCATTACCAAGGTTGTGGGAGATAATTCTTTTGAGCTTAGCATTCCCCCATTCCTTGGCCTGCACCTAGTGTTCAATGTGGAGCGCCTTCGACCATACTTCCCATCATTACTAGACACATCAGACATTACACAATAGCTCACACCAATAGAGTTAAACCCAGACTGCATGGAGCTAGCCACAACATTTCGAATTATAGACACACAGATCAAGAGCACTCGCCAGTAGAAGATCCAACTATATCTAGTTGTAAATGTTGACCAAATCTTGCACCAAGGCGAGTGGCTCACCAGGGACCAAGTTCAACTGAAGTTTTTCCATCTCATAGAGGCACTCAATGTAATGTGGACCATTGCTTCCTAAGGGGGGAGGACTAATCCAGGTCGATTTTGGTGGCCACCCGCCTATTCCACTTGGACCCCCCGCCACTGTCTCTTTTAGTTTTACAGTTTCCTTAATTATAGCACAGTTTACCATTTTTAGCGATGTTTCAGGTCTTAAACTTTCAGAGCCGTTTTAAGGCCTTAAATGATGTTTCTTACAAGGTATTTTGTGCATCCTATTCCAACGGATTCCTCAAGTAGATCTTTCTTAGGAGGTATTGTGTGCTTCAAAAGGAGATTGTATGCGAAAGTTACAACCCCGGGAAGTAGACATACCAATTTACCCAAACGGGGCCCATAGTTTTGTTACTTCATCTCCTAGGGTTAGGTTTTCAGATGTTTAGGGTTTCCATTTTTCTCAATAATAAATAGACATTCGAGCCTCATTGTAACATAGTTCAGAGGTATGTAGCCACCGCATCTCTTCTCAGAGATAAGTTACCATCGTCTGAGCTATTCTTACTTCCATTCTATTTGTAAGCATATTTCAGTATTTGATATTAGTGAAATGAATTGTTACTTTTGATGCATCTCTGTATTTATGGTTATATATGTAATTTGTTGCATTCTTGTTTAAGTTTGGGTCATCTTATTTTCGCTAGAGGGGAATGGTCCCCTCCTCTTCTTTCCACTTGCACACCCAGAGCATACTCCATCATGTTGAGCTTGAACATTAGGGATCCCAGAGACCAACTCCTTCTACTTTGGAAGTGCATCATAGTGAATATGAGGCAACCTTCAGTGTCCCATCTCGGTTTGAACATTTTTATTATGGACCATAGCTAGAAGAAGTCTTCCAGTGACTCTATAGAGTCCTTCAAACCTGGTTCCCAATGTGAAGGCATTCGTCATGTAGGATTTTGCAGGCCAAGTAAGTACTTTTCCTTTAATAAAAGAAACCCTCATTCCTTTATCCTCCAAGGCAGATATTGAAACAAAATTCTTCTTCAATCCCAGCACATATAATACATCATGAAGCAAAATGGATTCCCCAGAGTTCAATTGAAATTTGACGAAACCAAGAATAATGTTCAAATTTGTCTCCCTCTCTAAATTAGAGAGAACCTCCTTATATCCAAAAAAGTGATGAGTAGCCCCACTATCAACTAGCCAAGTATCCCAAGAGTCTGGAGGAGATGAACTAGTTAATGCAAAAATAAGAATATATTCATATTGATTAATAATATTGCCTTCATACTTGGCATTCCTTGACATCTTAGGAGGATGATATTGTTAGGCATTAGATAATCTAGTGCTCACCGTGTGTTTCCTGACATGTCCTAACTGCCTCTCATGGATCTGTTAACTCTGGCAATGCATGCCTTTGCTAACACCTACGGGTTTTGGTGTAATGGTAATTGTGATTCCAACAAGTAGTATCAGAGCTAAAGGTCTCGGGTTTGAATCACTCCTAGCTCATGCTTGGGAGGAGATTGTTTGGCATTGGATAATCTAGTGCTCCCCATGTGTTTTGTGACATGGCTTAGCCTCCTCTCATGGATTCGTTAACTCTCGTGATATGTCTGTTTACTAACACTTGCGGGTTTTGGTGTAACAGAAATCATGATTCCAACAGATAGTTATTATCACAATCATCATGGGAGCCTCTTCTTCTTTCATTCCTTCTTCTATCATATCTTCTTTCATATTACCAGTTGTTGTTGAAGCCACAATTATTGTTATAGGACCTTGAATAGTTCCTTCTAGGAGCATCTCTCTTTTTGGGACAATCTCGAGCATAGTGGCCCTTTTGATGACAATTTTAGCACTCGATATCTCTATTTCGCCTTCTTGATTCCTTGGAATATTGATTGGATTGAGGAGGTTTTCTTGATTTGAATTGATTTCCCTTTCATTTATTTGCATTATTTTTCTTTACTTGAGCAGCATAGGCAAAGGGCTGTCATTCTTTTGATCCTTGAATTCATCCTCTTGATATCATCCTTGATTCTTCTTGTGTGATATTTCCAATAAGTTCATCAAATGTTGAGATGTTATTGTTGTTTCTTATGGTAGTAATGAAGGTTTCCCAAATGGGAGGGAGGCCTCTAAGAGTTACAATCACCAATTCTCTATTAAGTGTGATGTCCCCAACTCCTAGCAATTGATCTCTAATACAAAATATCCTTATAATGTATGATAGCATGAATTCTCCTGTTTTCATCTTCATGTCTTTGAGTTGATCTTTCAAAGAGATAATTTCATTCGAATTGGTTACTTCATACATGTGAGAAATCTTGTCATACATGTCCTTGGACCTTCTTAAGTTTCCAACAGAAGTAGGTAGATTATCTTGTAAACCATCAACTATAATTTTCTTAGCCTTTAACTTCTCTTTCTTATGCTTGTTTTTTATAGCAGTAGAAGCATTTTCAGGAGGCTCTGGTACTTTTTGTAGATATTCAGCAAATGATAGAAACAAAACCTACCAAAGCCCTTATCTATGTCACAATCATAGTTAAACAGCAAAATGAAATAGTAATAAATTCGGATAACTCTAATAATCCAATGGAAACCAGATATACAAAGAATATATTTTATTAAACAACACCTCTGAAGGGAACAAATAAATGTTACCAATCCCCCTCTATGGGATGGGTTCTTGGCTATCCTCAAATGTCTTCATCTTTTGTAGAGTCTCTCTCCTCTACAATGTGTAAACCCACCAAATAAAACTTTTGAGCTCAATGGAAACTCAAACGGAAAAGAAAAATGGTGCATGACAGTGATAATAATCAGAGTTACAACAGTGAGTGCAACAATGAAAATGATCAAAAGTGAATAATGAATAGAAAACCCTCATATTTATAACAAATTATTATGTTATCCTCAAATAATGAGCAATAAGAAAATATTATTAACCCTGTGAATATTTTATTATATTTGTTTAGAGGGAAAAAGTATTTAAACTTCTATTTAGAAACAATAAATAAATAAATTATTTATTTATCATCTCAAGAAATATGGTTAAGGAATAATAAAAAAATAATGATTTATTTAATTATTCCTAAGGGATTTAGTCAAACTTGACAAGGAATAATAATTAATTAGTGATTAATTAATTATTCCTAGAGAAAAACTTGTTGGAAATAATACTAAAAGGGGGAGTGAATCAGTATTATCAGATCAATAATTTTGTTTTCCAAATAGATTTGTATATGCTACTTCAGTTAAGTGAACTAGCATGGACACATGATTGTACTTAAAGCAACCAGCGTATATGCAAAGAACTTTTGATTTAGCCAATTTATCATGCATTGAACTTTAACTAGTATATCAAAGATTTATTAGACAGTGCAATAAAAGCATAATAAAGCATCACGCATAAGCAACACACATGAACACCAAGATATAAGGTGGAAACCCAATGTGGGTAAAAACCATCTATTGTTCTCATCTCTGTCTTCTTCTAATAATAAGAAAATATGTTTACAATCTTGTACTGGTGCAGACTCATACCATTACGCAGGCTTCTACCTGCAGAAGGTTACAACCTTATCTCATTCTCCAGCTACTACTGGAAGGGAGCTACAACCCCCTAACTCTTGTACTAGCTAATATGTTTATTAGTACGTAGGCGGCAACCTACAAAAGGCTACAACCTTCTTTCTTCCTCCAAGGACCACATTTCATAAATTTTCAGATTGGATCCATCAACAACATCATAACTACAATTCAATCATCAAATACATTTGCATCAACCAATCATTGAAACTTAATCATCACTTTCTGAATCAACCACAACTGAATCAATCAAACATTTTGACAACCCATCATCAAATCACAATCAATCTGATCATTCAGAATACTATCACCAAAATACAGTCACTAGAGCCCAGAACTCTGCAACAGCAAACAGAAACAACTGAAACATACTTTATAAGGTATACGCTACTTCTATGTGTCAAACCAATGCGTATACGTGCTTTTATCAAAGCCAACCAATGTACACATCTACAAATATTAATTCATAATATTGCAGCTATTCTGGACTTCAATTATACCCAGATCATAATATTTACAGAATAACACATGCGTCAGTATTCAGATCTAGACTATACATGATCAAACCACATAATGATAATTCATTTCAAGCCTTAAGATCCAGATCCATCATTAGATCTTATCCCTCATCAAACGTTAAGGTTCATCCTTGGTTCAAATCAAGCATAGCACCATAAGCCAATAACCTGCATACTAGATCTCACACTTCATCAGATATTTGATACTTGCACACCTGGCCTAATGATCTTCTCCTCCTTATATAGTTTTATGCAGTTCTCAATACCATGGACCAAAACCACTTAGGACCAATACCTCGGACCAAATACCTAAGGTCAATACCTCAAACCAAATACTTGGACCAATACCTTGGATCAAAATACCTTGGACCAAATACCTCGGACCAAAAACTTAGTTTTCCAAGATATATGCGCTTTTCCTTTTGTGAAAGTGTGTATGTACGTATACACTACTTGTGTTCAGTGAACCTGGGTGTATACGCAACTTGGTCAAGGTGAACTAGAGTATACCTAACTTTCTTCATTCTTTGTAGTCTGATATATAATTCTTTGTTGTTGAAATGTTGTATTGGGATCTTTCATCTGAGTGAGTTGCCATCAAGGACAACACCTGTATCATAATGCCAACAATCTCCCCCTTTAGACTTGATGGAAACAACAACACCAAGTCACTCTCCCCCTTTGACATCAAGGGCAAAAGGTGGTCCAAGATAATTTCTCCCTTTGACATACATTATGTTAGTCATGCTCCCCCTGAGTACATGTTGAATTCTCTGATTGAGCTCCCCTTTTGTACATGCCGAGATGTACTAAAACCATCCATGCTACCCCTGAGCACAAGCAAAGTCTACAAAAATATTTTCTAAATGAATAACATGACTCTATAACTCAACTATGTGAGGATGACCTTCCTATCACCAATGACTCATACATACATCCATCTCCCAACCAAGTGGGGATATACCAAATTTGAATCATCCCTCCAACCAAGTGGGGATATACCAATTGTTTATACATGATAAAAACAAGAAATATTACATCATCCATCCCATGTAAAGTGGGGATATAAATTACATCATTTGTCCAAGAGGACTCATTCAAATGTATCACAGCCTAGACTTTTACATGACTTGAGCCACAAATGGTATAAATATTTGAAACCATAGCTAGACTCAGCCACCATAATGCCAATAAAGCTGGATGTACGTGAAGGCTAATGCTCCCCCTGAACCAGTGCTACCTATGCATTGTTTAACAGGTCAATGATCAAGGCATCTTTGTCAGTCAGAAAAAATTAATGAACAGAGCATATTAATCATCAATATCAATCAGAGCACCCATATCAAAGCCTAACCCATTGTTTTTCTTGTCTGAAAAACATATACGCTCCTTGACCCATAGAAACCTGCATGTGTACGCGACTATACTTCATGAAACATGTGTATAATAACCTTTCTCTGAAAAATTTGATTTAACAGCAGGATGATGCAGCAACTACTCCCAGCTTTTGTCAGAGATATTCAAGTGTCTCTCTGGGTAGTGGTTTAGTGAATATATCAGCAACCTATTCTTTGGAGGGAACATATTCCAATCTGACCTTTTGTTAAAGCACTTGTTCACGTAGAAAATGGTATTTGATGGGTATGTGCTTGGTCTTGGAGTGAATAACTAAATTCTTTGAAATATTGATGGCACTTGTATTATCACATAGAATGGAGCTGGGTGGAGTACATGTGATCTAAATGTCTTGCAATATTTGCATCATCCAAAGTAGTTGTGTGTAGCAAGATGTAGCAACCACATATTCTGCTTCAGATGTAGATAACGCAATTGAACTTTGTTTCTTGCTGAACCAAGACACTAACCTGGAACCCATATGGAATGCACCTCCACTAGTGCTTTTTCTGTCATCAACACTTCCTACCCAATCTACATCTATATATGCATGAAGAGTAAGATATATATCTTTAGGACACCATAAACCAAAGTTCTATGTTCCTTGAAGATATTTGAAAATTCTTTTGATTGCCTGAAGCTGTGATTCCTTTGGATTTTCTTGGAATCTTTCGACTATTCCTAATGCATGCATGATGTTAGGACGGGTACTTGTTAGATAAAGTAGACTGCCAATCATGGATCTATAAGTTGGTTGATGTACTACTATTGATTCATCATTTGAGCTAAGACTGCATACTGTTACCATTGCAGTGCATACAGGTTTAGAATCTTCCATGCTGTACCTTTTCAAGATGTGTTTGAGATATTTGGTTTGTGAAAGAAAAATACCATCTTTATTTTCTTGGACTTGTAGGCCAAAGAAATAGGTAAGTTCACCAAGCAAGGACATTTCAAATTCTTGCTGCATTACTAAAGAAAAATTCTGACTCATGGATTCTTCATTGCTACAAAAAATGATATCATCAACATAAACAACAATTATTAGCAATTTATCAATGTCAATCTTTGTATATAGATTGCTATTTGCTGGCCCTTTTGAAAAACCTTGTTGGTGTAGATATTTGTCAAGGAGGTAATACCAGACCCTTGGAGCCTATTTTAGACAATAGAGAGCCTTTTTGAGTCTACATACAAGTTTTGCATCATTTCCAAGAATGAATCCTTTTGGTTGTTCAATATAGACTTCTTCTTCTAAATCTCTATTAAGGAAGGCAGATTTTAAATCCATTTGGTATACTTTGAATTTCTGAAAGCTAGAAAGAGAAAGAAACATCCTTATGGCTTCAAGCCTAGCAACAGGGGCAAAAGTTTCTTCAGAATATATACCTTCTTGTTGAGCATATCCTTTACAAACAAGTCTGGACTTGTTTCTAATAACTGGCCTTATTTCTAATAACTTCTCCATTTTCATTCAACTTGTTTTTGAATATCCATTTAGTTCCTATGATATTTTTTATCATGAGGTCTAGGAACTAATTCCAAAGTATTATTCTTTTCAATTTGCTCAAGTTCTTCATTCATGGCCTTGACCCAACATTCATCTTTACATGCTTCATTTACATTTTGAGGTTCGGCGGAGGATAGTAATGTTAGATAGCTTGAGGTTTCTGTAATAGTTCTTCTTGTCTGTACACCTGCCTCTTTTTCCCCTAAAATTTGAGTTTCTTGATGATTTTTCTAACCATACTTGGACGGAGTATTTTCTTATACCATTATCTCTTCTTCTGGTGCTTCATTGGTTTCTTCTTCAGAATTATTGTGATTTGATATGGGAAAGTAATCCCCATCTTCTTCATTGTCATAATCTTTGGTTTTTATCTGTTTTTTATTTTTTGCATGCTTCATCAACTACAACATCAATACTTTCAACAATTTTCCCAAGTATTTTATTATAACATTTATATCCTTTACTTTGGGAAGAGTAACCAAGAAGAATACCTTCATTTGCTCTGGGCTCAAACTTACCAAGTTTTTCATTAGTCCTTTTGATATAACATTTTCTTCCAAAAATTTTAAAGTATTTTATAGTAGGAGTCTTACCAAACCAAAGTTCATGTGGAGTATGAGTGTTGTTTACCTGAACATTTGCTTAGTTGAGAATAGTTACGGCGACGAATGTAGCTTCACCCCAGAAGGTTGCAAGAGTTCTAGATTCATCTAGCATAGCTCGAGCCATTTGTTGAAAAGTTTTGTTCGTTCTTTCTACCACTCCATTTTGCTGAGGAATCCTTCTAGTGGAGAACTGTCCTTTTATTCCATGTTGTTCACAAAAGTCAAAGAATTCATCCAAGGTAAATTCCCCTTCTCGATCAAATCTGAGGCATTTGATTTTGTGACTTGATTCATTTTCAACCAAAGCTTTGAAGGCTTTGAACTTTTCAAATGCTTCATCTTTATGCTTTAGAAGACCTATCCAACACATTCTAGAAAAATCATCAATGAACAAAATAAAGTACTCTTCTCCACGAGGTGACCTTTTCCTTGATGGTCCACATAAATTAGTATGGACATGTTCAAGAGGCTTACTAGCTAACCCTTCTTTTTCAATTGGATAATCCACCATAGACGTACACGACCTGCAATCGTGAAGATACAAGCACTTAAAACTAAAAAAAAAAAAAAAAAAAAAAAAAAAAAAAATGTGCAACAGAGAATGCAAAAACTTGACAAACTTGAACACAAGAGAGAAGGTCTCGCCTGTGGGTGAAATAATGTGTCACAAACACCCAACACACATGCTTCCCTCTTCTGTGACTACTTTTTTTCAACAAACCTCATAGGCCTCTTGTGAGTGTGTGTTGTTCTATACCAAGTTTCTTAGCAAGCGTGAGGAAGGACTAAATCTTGTTACCTGCAACATGACTCGCCAAGTAAGATTATTCTAGCCATTTAGTTGTTGAATCATAAAATTCATGATGGTTTTTTTGAAAGATTTGCGATATTTGAGAAGATAGATGACATATTCGAGAGAGGGTATCATGATGGGAATCTAATACGGATAGATAGATCTGGTCATTCTCATTGATCATGTCAGAGGGCTTGCGATAGCCATTAGCGCAGGCCAAAGTGCCTCACTTTCTTGACAGATGTTTAAGAAGAAAGATGCTACACGGTGAAGATCATAGTGCATGGAGTGACTGTCATTGGAGTATTGTTGGGAAAATGATAAACTGCGTGACAGCCACCCAAGATAGAAGAAAAATCATACTAGTCAGTTGAGATGCCAAATTCCCAATTTGACATGAATAAATAAATTTTTTGAACAATCGTGTGAATGCGCTAAATGAGGGAACCAAGTTTTTTGTGCACCAAACATGATAGAACACCCACCTGTAACTAGTGAAAAGTGCGTAGGCATCATGGTAATCACAGAAATGTAGAAAGGATGTCAGCACTTTGAATGTGTAAAGCTAGTTAGGGTGTGGTGAAATGAGAGTAACTTGATTCGCGTGATAGGTTGTGTGCTCGTCACACACAGGGATATTTCTCGTGTGATGAGTGGGCATATTTGACATGAAAAATTTGCAAAAATACCAAGGAGCTGATTACGAGAGAGAACATCCAATAAGTATGATTCTGAATAAAGATAATCTTTGAGATGATCAACTTCGTTATCGGATGATTACATGAAGGATGGACACTCCCAACCTAAATTGGATGTAAGAGAGGTGCATGAAGATGGACATGCTGTAACAGACTCGTGGATTCGGTCATTAGTGAAAATTTGACATTTTGAAATATCACACTCAAAATAGTAATTATTCTTTACATGGGGATCCACGTCGAGTGCAACCATGCAGATAGACAGATTGTGCGTGAGAAATGAGATCTAATTTGGTTTGGTGGGCTTACCAAAGTCGTGAGGTCCTGACATAACCATCAATGGATGTTGAAGTGCCTCTACTCCTTGCCACGTCACGAAACTTTCTAGGATTGAAACATTGCATTTTGAGATGTGAACCAGGTCATGCATGGCTTGAGGATGGTTTTTTTTACTATTTTCAAAACTGCTTTTAGGACGACAACCATCTCTATCACAGGCTTCATCAAACTTTTCAGCAAGCTGACTTAACGAGTGATCTTCATGCAACACACAAGATGATGACAAGTGGGAAGAGTCCTGTGTGTTGAGACTATTTTCATCATGGACAACCTTATTGCTTTGTGTCGATTGAGGAGATAATTCATAATATGAAGAAGAAAAATAACGTGGAGTATCTCTGACGCATGTTGATGCGATCTAAATTATAAGACACGTGGGCAAGTGAGGTGCAGAGGAAGCTTCAATATGGATGTCTGCTTTGACCAGTGCGAATTCCAAATTTGAGTTAGAGTGTACATGATATTACAGTAGATCATCTGATGTGCTTGGGCGTTCATCACAACATACGGAAGCATGAGAGTGATGACAGCCCAAGACTGGAGTTTGATCAAAAGAATTGATTGTGCATGATGTTTCACCAAGATTTGCAGATCAAGAATCAATCAAGAATGGAAGCATAATGTTTTGAGAGGAATTGATTGTGTCCTCACCGTCCTACTCCTCCACTTGTATGATGAGACTGCCTTGCACATGACTGCAACTTGAGCTAGCAACTCGAGAATCAAGAGAGTTCATGCAACTAGCTTGTGAAGTAGATCACTCAAGCAATTCATGGTGCAAGGAGTCACGGCTTGTAGATGATGGAGGTTGGAAGAGATGAAGACTAGACTCAACACTTGGGTTATGAACGTTGATGTCCTCTTGAAGAATGGAGGAATGATTTTTTTTCATAGGCTTTCTTAACCATTCTGGAACTTCCTCCGTTGGGACGGGAGAGAGCCGAGAAGATGGGTTCAGAACATGTTGCGCAGATTTATTAGATTTGCAACCGCTGCGAGGGGGTACTCGCTGTGCAGATTTCTTAGTTTTGTGGTCGCTGCGAGGGGGCACCCTCTTTGAGACATGAGGTGTCTCGTGTTGCGCAAGAGTTGAGGAAGAATGGAAATCAGGAGGTTCACTGTTTCGGTAGACATGAACCAAGCATTTCAGCTCCTAGCTCGTGAATTCAAGATCCATAAACTGTTCAAGGATTTCGTGACAGAGGTGAAGGAAGCGGGTAGAAAAGTCCTCAACTAATTTTCTAGGATTCATTCCTAAATGAGAGATTATTTTATAGACATCTTGGTGGTCACACTCATCGAAGGCTTGATGGAGCTCCTTGAGGAAAGTGAGAATGGAATGGACAGAAGCAAGTTGCAGGGAATGACACCACCGATTAGCACAACCTTCAAGGGTGAGGAAGAAGAGTAGGCAAACAAGATCATCACTATCAATTTCATGAGATTCAAAAGAATGAAGAAAATTAGAAATGTGTTCAGTTACAGATGTTTTGTCCTTACTGTCAAACTTTAACAAGGACAAGTGATCGAGAAGCTCATCGAGGATTGATAGTTGATTAAGGGAGAAATGAGAGAAACACCCCAAGATCATGAATTGTGTATGATTCATTGGGTAAGAGATTAAACCCAGATGTACAGCTCAACTTGTTATCTAGCCCTCCTTCTAGCACCAAACTATTGATGGTGCTGGACCAGCTAACATCAGGGGATCTCCCTAGTATGAAGTCCCAACTAGACCTCACACTGTTTGGTGTGGGAGTCTCATCTGATACAATGGCCCGGTTTCCATTATCTTAAAGATATGCCTTAGATCTTGCTTGTCAATACGTGAGAATGGTCTGCTTTGTCTTCGAACAACGAGGTTCATGTGCCAGTGGCGTTGTTATAGCGAGTTTACGTGAAAGTTTTTGTCTGATGTCCGGGAGGTAACCAACACAGGCAGGACAGCATTAACAACTTATACAACACATTTTAATTAATATATCTATTAGAACAGTTGAATGAATTCAAGTGTTAAAAATAGGTTAAAGCAACTTGTATTACAAGTGTTCAAGACAAATATTACAAACAATTACAAGACATGTGTGAATTCATGTTGGCTTGTTAGTAGGATTATGAATTACGCAAAATTTTCAAGACACATTGATACACCATACATCACTAACCCCGTGGACGGGGCATTGGAGCAACTACTTACTCCTCAAAGAAAATATTACAGAGTCTCAAGGATATGTGGGAGGAACCAAGGTGAAAAGTCTTTTGCATGTACAAATGAGGGCTATTTATAGCCTAGTGTAAAATTGACCCTTGGGACTATTCGACTTCCCTCATGATTGTTTTACTTTCATGACTTTTCATATTACAAGTGGGTCTCTTGGACTTCCACGTTACATTACATTGATTGACACAGTATGGCCGACAGTAGTGATGTGGCTGACATGACTTGTGACATGACTTGACATGACAGTGTTGGTATGTTCTTGTTGTTGCTGGTGTGCATGTCGAGTTGTAGCGTTGTTGAGTGATGGATGTCTTCACGGTGTATCACAGCTTCACCTCCGCATGGCAGGGTGTGCGGAATATTTGATGGTCATTAGGTTTGCTTGATGTTGTGCTCACATGTTTCTCCTTTATTTTACTTTGGCATGCTTTACATGGTCATCCATTAGCAAACACATCTCCTTGCATGCATCGTTGTTTCATAGATTCGCGAAAATGCATGTTCGTTTGTTTATCCGTTGACGAACACATCTTCGTATGGTCATATGTTCGCGAACACATCTCCTCACATGCACTTTTTGTTCGTCCATTCGTAAACATGTCCTTTTGCATGTACTCTCCTTGTCCATCCCATCTGTAGTCATGTCCTGTCTATTCATGTACTTGTATCTACAATCGTTCATGACGATATGACATCAAATCCATAAACCTCCTAGTTTAGCATGATGCATGATTGTTTTCAGATGCAGGTGACCGGGAGAGGGGACAAGGTTATGAAACTGCATGAGGCAAGTTTCGAGCTAGGATGCAGGCTCTGGGAACTACTGATGAAAACTACACAAAATTCACTAGGGAGATGGAGACGGGCATTCTAGATCGCTAGTGACTGCCTGCGGGATCTGGCTCAGCTAGAGGACGAATCTACGTAATTTTTGGTGAAATCAGTGCGAGCTTCAGGAGTACTTGGCAGGCAATATCTACATAATTTCTAGAGTGAGCGGGCGATGGGATCTTGGCAAAAAAAATGTGCAGTTCCTAGAGGGAGCTGGCAGCGAATTGCAAGTTGTGGGAGCTTGGCAGCAAAAACTGCATAGTTATTGGAGGGAGAAACTAGTGGGATTCTAGGAGTTGCTAGCAGGAAAAATTACGCAGTTTCGCAAAGCATGACCTGCTGACCACCTCTGCGCAGTTTCTGAGCTGAGCATACTGTTGGGCTGCAGAGGGCTTGCTCATGAAATCTGCACAATTTTCAGGGTGAGCATTCAATCGGCTAACTAGTGACTGGTTGGAAAAACTGCATCTTTTTTTGAGGGAGATAGGGATGTGCACTGGGTTTCTATCTGACCTATCTGCGTAATTTTCTTAGTTAGCGGAGTGGGAATGGTCTACAGCCTCTGCGCAATTTTTTAGGGGATTCAACCCTGGGCGAACAACTCAGTCAAAGTCTCTAGTTGACTAGTAGGAGGGTTGATTGATGAGCTTGTGGGTAGTGCAGCTTGAAATGGCTTGTTGGATGCCTTTTTCTGGTGACAATCAATCAAGTCGATGACAGGGTGATGGTCCAGCTATGAGAAGGTGATCTGGTCATTAGAATCTTAGCAAAAATGACTAAGTGTGTGAGCGAGTGAAATGGTGCATACGTGACCTTGCAAACAGACACTCACATGAATTGATGACAAGACACCTCAAAATATCAAGACACACATGCTCAACATGACCAACTGACGGTATGAGCGACAAGTGTGATGCTTGTGATCGATCATTGGATGATCGCGATGATGCTTGCACGATAGTGCATACAACTCCATGTGTGAATGTGATGGATGTTTACCTAGCGAACACAACAAGTACACACGAAGTGAAGACCATGTGCACGATCAGAACATGGTCGCAAGCGAGACATTAATATCAACATACAAAATTTGTTCGTTGAACGATCAAGAAAGGTGGGTGTAAAGACTCATATGAGCTCACGTGGTGAACCTGAGTGCATGCAAACATCAAGTAAAACTCTCAAAGTAAGCTCTGAAATTGGATGTCGGCCAAAATTTTAGAGGGTGTTGTAGCCGCTACAACACCAGGTCACTGCCCAAAAACTCTTGCAGCTTTTAGAATCCATAATTTACATGATGACAAGATTTACAAATCAAAAACTGGCTCTAGGACTAGGCCTGACCATCCGCAACTAGGACTGACATTCTGTCAAACACTTGGCATCAATGCAATTTACAAGAAATTAATACAGGATGGAGCATAAATGACTGATAACTCATATGAGACTTAACCAGAAGGATCACCACCCTCTTCCCTTAACTATTTTGACATTAATTAAGAGTTGCATCCATTATCCTTTCAATTACAAGTAAATACATGAAATAACCATGACTATAACCAGTGACATAACCTCGCTTATAACAAGCATTAAACCATGTAAATAAAAATGAGATAACAGCCATTAAGGCTACATAATAATAAGTTCAAAATCAAGATAAATTAGCTTTTATTAAACATATCCAAGAGTCGACCAGGTTCAAGACTTTAACATACCATCTGACCATAGACATGGTTGAACCAAATCTTTCTTTCAGCCAGTCACCCCCATGTCTCCAAGCATGAATGTGGGATCTCATGGATAAACCAATCCAAAAACAACCAAGGGAATCCAGAGGTTAAATCACCTCCACCCTCACCAAACCGTGATGTTGCCAAAACCGGCACCAAGATCATAAAACTAAACTGAGATTGGAATGCCTTTAGACTCCATCACTATCCTTGAGGAATTTTCCATCTCCTTGTCTCTCAGGCTTTACCGCAATCCACACCGGATCATTAGGCCCTAACTGAGACTTCATCCTTGGGCTTTATTGTGTATCCCTCCAAACCCGATCAAGGGATTCCTAGGCCTTTGGGAATTTTCCTGAGACCACCTCCGCGCCAGATTCTAAAACCATTGAACAATTCCAAAGATCAAAACTGAGAAAACAATCCCATCACACCATGACTATTTGGAAAAAGGCAAGACAATGTTGAAAACCATTATCATAACCTGGAAAAACCATGCCATCAATAACAATGGAACCATATACCAACATGCAAAGCCATGCATGTCAAAACTAGCTAGGAAATCACACATGCAAAATGTTACTTGCAAGTATTCCTGTTGAAGTTGTTTGTTCCCGCTCTTCCTTGCTTGATCTTTGCTTTCCTTTCCTTTCCTTATCTTTCCTTTCTTGTTCTTCCCTTCCTTACTCCAAAGCTAGAATGCACCAAGAAGACTCTAACTCTCCAAGAGTGTGAGAGAGAGAGAATAATGAGAGAGCTCCCAAAGTGAACTAACCAAAAGCCATGAATTGATCCTCATAAGCCTTTTTATCAATGAGGCCTCTATTTTCTTCATTTTCCATTATTTTCCTTCAATTTTCTCCTCACATGAAACCTATGACCTTTCACCTTCCTTTTCTCCTATTTTCCTTTATTTTCATAAATAAATGTGCCAAAATACATTTTTTCCTTTTTAATGTCTTATCCATTTCTTTTGCCAATTTACCTTAGCCATAAACACGTCCATTGATGCCCACTAGGATATCTTTTCCCAACATTCAGCTTGGAATAAGCATCCCTTAACCGTGGTCTTATTTTTCCTTTATTAACTTTTATTACATGAACTTTTAACCAGGGGTTGCTACAATGATGCTTTAAATCTTGAATTTTCATTTAATCTTGGTTTATATTTTTTTGCCAATGTGGATAATCATGCTATGGCCTTACAATTTGCTTCTTTCTAGGGAATTATGTATCTTAAACCTCTATTCAATATAGAGAATGAGTTCAACAACTTGAAGCATTGAAAATGTAGCTAACCATATCATAAACAAGTCATTCCAACCTACAAAATCATTAAGGGGAGACAACTAACTACATAAAAAAATCTACTTTATATAGATAAAGTGAAATATAAGTTTCCTCCCTTTCTTAACAATACAATGGTAACTAACTCTTTTGGGAAAAATTTAGATGCAAATTATTGAGACCATTTTGAATGGGGGGGAAGTTCTAGGGTCCATCCCTAACATATATTTGATGTCCCTATGCCACCGAATATTTTGAAATTTTGTCAAATATTGAGATGTTAGTTTTATCTAAGACTAAATTTGCACTAAATCCCTTTAACTAGTCAAAATTCTCTTGCATCATAAAACAACACACTCTACCACCAAAATGAAAACTCAATGAAACTATAGAACCGACTTACAAAAGAGGAGACTTGTGTAGAAGATGGTGTATGATCAATCTTGACTATGTAACTAATGGAACTAGATATAAACTAATAATCAATTCTAAACAGGCCAATCTCTATCTTAATCAAGTTGATTTCATGAATCAAATAAATTACCATATTTGGGCACAATGCCCAAAGTAAACTATTAAGAACCATCTTAATGAAATAATGATCATTCTATTCTTGTATAAATGTAGTTTCAAATCTCTTTTGGAAAGCATCATCCAACATTATTTTTTTATTCCCCGATGGGGGTGTTTCAAGGACCTTGTGATAGCATGGGACATGAGGGTATTATTAGCAGGGAGGGTCTCTTTGGAAACCGTTTTCTAGCAAAAGATGTCATTCGCATGCGAGGATTTTGTATGGGTGTGAGGTGGCATCCCTCGAGGAGAGAATTGCCCTATCCACATGGCACCGCATGGGCCGCGCATGACACGCTGTGAGCTGTCACCATGGGAACCACCAACCTGGGATTATTCACAATAAATGTTGCATGAATAAGCTTAAGGTAGCTCTTTAGATCTTATTTTCAGTTAATGAAACCTCCCTTACTTGTGCAGGCATGGATATGCATCCCCATGGAAGATTAGTTATTGCAAGCCTTTATACTGCCACTAAGGGAATGTTCATTTATGACCTCATTCTGGGTCATTGTTTTGTGATGGTAAAAATGTGGAGTATATTATACACCTGGTTATGGCGAAAGGTAATAAAGGAGACATGTTTTAATTTTGTTGTTTGTGAAATTACGGAACCCACTATTTATACGCAATTCTACGTTGGTTCGGGGTGGTGGAAAATTGGGTATTATGGTTTTTACATTCTTTTGTCATAGAGGGAAGGCACATGGTTGTGGTTCAGTCTTAAAAATGTTGCAGTGGCAGAGTGGTTGGATAAGAAGTGTCTTCAGACCCTTTGTCAACCTCACCCTTTAGTTTGGAATTCTCCTGTCTTACATACTTGGGTAATCCAAATTCCCTTGACTTTGTACTATGGGAGTCTACATTGGATTCACAATTTGTTTCATCTATGGTGTCCATGTTTTTTGTGCTATTTCTACATAGTTATGGGTCAAGGCCCTGCTTTGAACTGGTTGTAGTTCTTCCTTCAACGACCTCCCAGAATTCTGACCCAACGGGCATTTCTTTTAATTGTCCAGTATTGGTTAGTGGAGTATGGTTTCAAGGCACTTTCTTGATATGGTTTTGATAGGCATATTTCCCTCTCTCACCCTTTTCTTTATCCAAGCACTACCACATCATTCAGTTATGTTTACTTTGTTCCCTAGGACTCAGTGGTCATGTCCAGTTGTGTGTGTTTTTCATTTCAGACGCAGCTGGTCTTCTCTAACTAGAAGCATTTCACCCTCCTCTGCATAGTCTACTAGTGAGAAGGAACTCCTTCCTTCGAAACATCATGTCTCTTGTCAGTTCTCAAAACATTGCGGGCTTTGTCTTTTCATTGGTATCTTTCTACAGGGGTCAATTTTCAAAATGTCTTTAAGTTTCACTTTTTTTGTAGGTTTTGGCTTACTAGTAATACCTATAGTTGGGTCCTCTACCACTTTCTTTGAGTCTTGGTCTTGTGTTTTCTGGGCAGGTTCTCGATGAATATGGCTCCATGGAAAAGGCTTCCTTGTCGTCGGGGTGGTGCTTCAGGCAGCTCCTCCTCTAGGCATCGATGGCTATTTGGTTGGGAATTGATAGCCATGTTTTTCGATTCAACTCCTTTGGAAGTTCGTAAGAAGATTTTGTAGTTGGAAGCAAGGGAGTTTAGGGACCGATATATCACTCCAATTCAAAAATTGGTTGTAGCTCTTTGAAATGGGATCCTAATCCTGGAAAGTTCAGGAAAAGAATATTTCCCTTCCTCTAGTCCATCACTACTCACTGGCAAATGGAAACTTTTCTTAGCATGGTTATTTGGGACAAACAAATTGACAATTACAAGCTTTTTGTTGGACAAGAATATATTTAGAGAATTATGAGGGACGTCATATATGACCTCGATGACATAGTGATCAGATTGAATCGCATAGAAAAATATATGGTTTATGATTTAGGGACCGAATCAAATGACCTGCAGGAGAACGACATAGTCATCAACACTTCTCCTTTAAACAATGTTCCACTTTTGAACACTTTAGATGCACACTCTCCTCCACCTTCTCTAGTCATCATCTTGGACTAACATGTCCACTATGTTTCTATGTTATTTTTCATATTATACTTATGATGTACTTAATAGTTATTGGTGGCTATCTACTGGTTTTTTTTCCACTAGATACTTCTCATCTATACAACCATGTGGCAACCAGCCGAACACCCCATGTTACCTCTCTTGGGCTTGGCAGTATAGTTTTACTTTTTAGATGTCACTATAATGTTTTTATTGTTAGTTTCTTTTTGTCTACAAGACTGTCTCACTGTCTTCTGGTCAGTCAGTGTGATTACCAAGTTATATCTCTATAATCTTCTTTTTTCTATTAATAGAAATCTATGACTGAATTTTACAACAAGAAAAAAACATTAATTTTTTTAAGTGATAATGTATTAGTAACATTTACTTTGTTCTTTTATTTACATGAATTTGTGTATAAAGAAATTTTCTACTAAAATTTATGGCATTTACGTAATGGAAACACTATATATGACCTTTATTTTTCCATAGATTTGCTTCTAATTATGCATATAGATTTGTTTAGTTCATCATTACTTACCCACATAACTATCATTCCACATATTAAAATACTAATACATTCATTATCTTTAGCATACATTACTTTATTATCTTTATCATGCATCACTTTATTGTCATATTATTAATAGTCATATTTCATATATAAATTTTATTACAATACGTACATACTTAATTTTATTTTTTATATTTATTTTATAAAATATATATTACTTAAAGTATAAACATTTAACAATAAACTTATCACTATAACGGTGATGAACACACAACCACTCCAAACATTATTAAAATTCAATAATACTTTTTATATGTTATTAGGTGCATGAGCTAACATGAATTTTATGTACCACCTTTGACTTGAACACGCTAGAGTACATATTTGAGAGGTTGATAAATAAAAAGAAACATAGCCAACCAAACATGATTCATAATTCAATGCTACTTCTGCAATATAATAAAGTCACTTTGGACTTAAACATGGTGAAGTATTTGTTTTGTGAAAAAGGGTTTTTTATGTTTTTATATTTTCCCTGTTTCTCTGGAATGTAAAGGTTTGTATACAAAAGACAAATTTTCAGATAAAGAGAATAGAAATATATATACTTATATAACTACTCTTCATCTATTAACTTGGTTATGTAAACAAATGTGAAATGTAATGATGAATTTTGATGGTATGCGATTATGGTAAGAAATATTGTTCATTAGCAATGGGGTAGTACGCAGAATGATGGTAAGAATTATGTTTTCATATGCAATAATGAATCCCCACACAATTAATAGGTTTTATGTGCATTTAACTATTGGCTCGCTTTGCATAGAGGTGCATGGTATAGTGGCCGAGGAAGTCGGTTTATCGCACCCGGACCACGTTCGAATCTTGCGACGCAGCTTTGGCTGGCGCGATTTCGGAGGATGAAGGTTTATCCCAACGATTTGACGCCTGATGACGAGGCTGATGTGATTGTATCCTGTATATTGTAATATGTTTATCAATGTGATTTTCCAGCGGGGGCTTCATCCCTTCCCCGCGTGAAAAAAAACAAAAAAAAAACAAAACAAAACAAAAAACAAAAACAAAAACAAAAAAACACACTATTGGCTCGCTTTGAAGGCAAGTGAATAGAGCTACCTGATAAGTATGTATTATTTTTGCAATCTTATGTTTTTATAGATAACTTTAGAAATTGGAATCAGTTTCTTTTGTTTTTTCCAGTAGCTCTATGTGCCTCACGAAAGGGAAAGGTCACCATTCACGAAACCAAGGCAAAGGCTACTACTAATGTGTGGTTGAGATTTAAAAATTTATTAGTGTTTTTGAAATTCAGATTTTTTTAGTCTATATAAAAAAAGACTTCTTATATCATTCATTTAAGAAGAAGTGGTTGATTTATTGAGCATTGGATAAACCAAAATTCTTTGTGTATTTTGCAACATGACTAATCGCCTCTTGTGAATCCTTATCTCTGGTAATGCAATCATTGACTAACACCTATAGGTTTTAGTCTAACAACGATCGTGATTCTCAATAAGTGTTATCAAAGCATAGGTCACGAGTTCGATACACACTCGGCTTGCATTGGGGGGAGATTGTTGGGCCTTGGATAAACTAGTGCTCCCTGTGTATTTTGTGATATGGACTAACAACCTATCGTGGATCCTTATTTCTGGCAATGCAATCGTTGACTAACACCTACGGGTTTGGGCCTAACGACAATCATGATTCCCAATATGATCAACAAGCTATTGAATGCTTGCCTAATTTGGGCTCTTGCATAATATGAGATGACGATTACTTCTGCAATGTGGCTCAACTTTGCTGTCATACAAAAGTTTTTGTGGCCCAAGCCATGTTGGAAAATGAATCATATTAAAAGGAGTTTCATCATTGGCTCAATGCTCTAGAGAAATAAAATCACCTAATGCTCTTTCTATGCTTATGGTTGGTCAAAAAGAATAGGGACATCTTTCAATCAACTAGGGAGGGCTCCTTGAATGATTCCCCCATTCTGATTCACTCTACTAAGGAAGCTTTTGTAAGATCTATTTGGTCTCAAGCTCAGGCTCCTCCATCTTGATATTAATGTATGCAAACTTTGTCTTCTATTTTGATTTTTCTCTAAAAAAATTATCTAATCATACTTAGTGTAAGTCTCTTCTAAAATTAGTTTTTATGTCCACTTTTAAACAATATATGTTACATAATTAGTCTAAAATTAGTTTTTATGTCCACTTTTAAACAATATATGTTACATAATTAGTTGATTTTGGAGTGTGATTTGGTTTCTCTATAAGTAAACTAGCATATTGTCTACTTTTTTAAATATATAATATAAGTAACTTAACTATAACTTCTCTATTTATATAATTAACTCTATATGTTATAATTTTGTAAAAAAAATTGTTTACTCTTATATATAAAATTGTAGAATAAATTATTTTACTATTCTTTAATCAATTATATTTAAATTTTTCTATGATTTTAAATTTTAAAATAGACATTTAATTGTTTAATATTTCTCAATATCTCTCACACATATTAATAATATATTCTATTTTATAAAATGTATAACTTGAATTAGATTATAGTATATATATTGTTAACATTATACCTAATAAAATTATTAATGTTTATGTTTTCTTTTATTTGAATATATCAATTTTTATATTTTATATTTTATTAAAGAAAAATGTATATATAGAGAGGTTTGATTCAATGAATTTAATTTTTAAAATTTCATAATTTACCTCATATTTCATAACATAGTAATTATCAATTAATTATAACATAGTAATTATCAATTAAATATTCGTGATGAGTAGTATTTTATATTTATATATATAAAGTTTAGATAATTGTAATATATATTATGTTTAGTTTCAATTATCAATTAAATTATTTCTGATGAGTAGTATCTTATAATATAATAATATTATATATATATATAAAAGTTTAGTTTCAATTAATATTTTAAGTTATGGAATATATTTTACTTAAAATTAAATCATAAAATTAAATCATAAAATATTGAAGAAGACCATTATTAATATTTATATTAACTACTTTATAGTACAGATGTCTTTCTATTTATTTTATAGTAAAGATGTCTCCATACTTATTTTATAGTGAGACACAAACAACCACTCCAAACATGATTGAAATTCAATAATATTAAGCTAAAGGGATAACATGCATTTTATATATAAAAAACTTAGATCGACATGATGCTCAAATGCAAGAAATCACATGAATTTTATATATAATCACCTATGACTTGAACATGCTGCACTACTTGTTTGAGAGGCTTGTAAAACACACAGAATCACAACCAACCAAACATGATTCATATTCAATAATTCAATATTACTTATACACCAACTAATACAAATTATATATACAATTTTATTATATTCAACCACCTTGGACTTAGACAAGGTGAAGTACTTTGATTGATTGAATATAATAGAACCAAAACCTACCTTGGACCTCTGGTACTTTTTGTCAAAAGTGTTGCTTTATGTTTTTATATTTTCCTATGTTTCCATACAAACAGACAGTTGTTAGATAAAAATCAGACCGCTATTATCCAACTACTCTCCACCTATCAATTAACAAAGGTCAACAACCATGTAAGGATAGACCCCAATCCAATCCATAAAAGAATTCACGGGAAGACCGCACGGAAAAATATATTCACGATATCCATCAACGTCGATTTAATGTATAGAAGCATCCACGAGAAAAATCACTGACATAAAACTATTCACGGGGACAATTATTAGCAAAATATTTATGCTAGGATCTCGAGGTATGTACATCACTTTTATATAATTGGGTAAGGAATGAATATATATATGAAAAGATAGAAGATTTATTAAATAATAAAAAAGTTTGTGTCAGGATAGTGAAATTTTGTGAATTATTTTTAATGGGACATAGTTTAATATAGGGGAGATGTGTAAGGGATAAATATAATGTAAGGAAGACAGTATTTTAATATTTTTTAAATGTTGAATTTATGTTTATTTTTATATTATTTTTATCTTAATTTATATAAATGTATGTTTAAATAATGGTGGGAAATAGATGGTAAATATATGTTATTTTATCTGAATATAAGCTATTTTAAAGGATTTTTATTTTTGGATTTACACAAATTTGTAAAAATAATGCATGAAATTTGGGATCATATCAATAAATTATGTCATAAAATATGTGATGCAGTTATCCACATCACATTATATTACACAAAGGGTACAATAAGACTTTCATGTTCTGGGTCAATCAAATGTTTGAAAAATAGTTTTTTTAATAATATTGAAAAGTAAATAGTTATTTTTCAAAATTAAACATTATGAGTTGCATTGATCAATGCTAAACTACTAATGGTCAATGGTAGACTAGAATTTTTCTTTGGCAGGGATTAATAATGATTTTGTAACCATATTTAAGTTAATTACTAAGCACATAAAAAACTTAATACTTACAATAAACTTACAATATAACAAGATTCTTAACCATGGATATTCACCCCATATCACCATGGATATTATCAATTTGTAAATAGCTTATGCTACAACACCATGGGCCAATACCATGGCTTATCAATAACACATGCCCAAAAAGCACAATTCATTTCACAATCAAAATATTTTATAAATATTTTATTTTAATTTTATTTTATAACTTTTTATATCAAGTCTAAAAGAAAAAAGGTTATACTTTTGAGATATATCTAAACCTTCTATCCTCACTACTACTAAAAATATTCTATGGATATTCCATTGTGATTGAATCAAGGTTTAATAAAATTGAAAACTGAGAATGGTTTTATAGAGAGAGAGATGTGAAATTTATATTAACTTTAAATCTACCAAGTGTCGAGAGGGATCAAATCTCTTTTCACTCCAAAAGAGGTTTGCACCTTAAGAAATTTGATCCCAAAAATATTTGATCCCTCTCCGCACTTGGTAGATCAGAGTTAAGATGGATCTAAGTTGGTTTAACAAATAATTTTAAAAGAGCAATTTTGAATAGGATTGAAAATTTTGTAAGAAAACAGAGAAGGTGTTATAACCTATCCTTCTTTAATGACAACTTTATAAATACCTAATATAGATTGAAATTTGAAAACTTCACTGACATAAAAGAATTTGTGAAAATGCTTGCAACTTGATCATCCATAAGGGAAAAAGAGAACTTTGAGAATACAATCATGAATAAGCTTTCTAATGAAGTGCATGTGTAGCTTAACATGTTTTTTTCACTAATGTTGAACTAGATCATTGACAAGCTTAAAGACACTCTAGTCATCACATTATAATGTGGTTAAATATTGTTGTTAGGATCTAAACTTATCAAGGATTTATTGAAGCCAAAAAGCATCTTGACTTGCATTCGCTGTAGTTTGATATTCTGCTTTTTCTAAAAAGAGAATAAGAGATTATTGCTTCTTATAACTCCAATTAACAAGCCTAGGATGAAGACTAAAAACATAATCTATACTAAATTTCTAATCATTGAGATCACCAGCCCAATTGGAAGCAACATTTAAAGTTTCTTTGATAGAGTGAAAAGTAAAAAATAAATAAAATATGCACTATCAAATTTAGCAAGAATAACATCTATCAGTGGGTTATCTTTCTTTTCTATGGTAGAGTCTTCAAGTAAAAGCCTAAATATTTGAATTTACATAAATAAGACTCAAAATGAGATAAATCACTTAAATTTAAAGAAGTCAAATTGGTTTGGAATATAGTGGGATTAAATTTCATTGTGCTTACCACATATAGTTTATATTTTTTTCCAAACATCATTTGATTTGTCAATTCTTTGAAAAAGACACGAACATGTTTCATCATTTTCATTATCTCATTATTTTTAGGCATTAATGTGTAGTAGTTTTCCAAAAAAAAAATAAAGTCTTTTACTTCACAATAATGTATCTTTCATATGGATTTCTATGAAAAATATTTTGAATTATTAAGCAAAATACTATTTAGACTATTATTTTAGGCATTAATGTGTAGTAGTTTTTCCAAAAAAAATTGTAATAAGATCTTTTACTTCACAATAATGTACCTTCCATATGGATTTCTATGAAAAGTAATTTGAATTAATAAGAAAAATATATTTACATTAGCCATGGTTGCAAAGGCATAATAAAATGACTATGTAAATAGAAAGTTCTAGAAAAAAAACACACTTTTTAAAAAAGCATTAAAAATGGACTCCAAATATTAAAGTTATGCCCCCTTTAATGAAATGCATAATATGTAACCAAATTCTCATGGTAAAGGATTTTAGCTCAAATGGTATGGTGAAAAATGTGTTTCTCTAATTAACTATAAGGGTTCAAGTCTCCGAAGACATGTTGTATCTATCCCATTAGTGGCATTTATGAAAATTTGTATCTAGTGTGTCTTGTAGATTCTCCATAAATTCTCATTGCAACACACAAAAATAAATGAATTTTCAAAGAAAATGTTTTTAAACTAGACAAAGTTGAAGTTATATCTTGGTTAGCCTCCCAACAAGTACAATTTCTCTCTTTTTCTAGTTTCGAACGCACATAAAGCACAAAGAAAATAGCATATGCCAAAAAAAATGGAAAAGCTTTCTACTTCTTTTTATTTGTTGGAGCTACATAAGATGCAAGACAAATAACATATGTAAAAAAGGTAGAAAACCAAAAAAGTATACATCGAAACCGATATATATATTAATATATATTATATATATATATATATATATATATATATATACAAAATTGATTATATTTTAAGCAAATGAAAACTATTAAGGGTGAAATGAAAATTGTTTCAAATTGAAGCCACATTACAAACATAATGAAACGAGGCTCTAAGCCCAAAAATACAAAAAGATAATTAAATCTTTAAATCTTTAAATGCATGTAGAAACATAAGTTCCCAACCTTGATTAACAATGGGTTTCCTATAGGCTCTGATATAATGTTTAACAAGTGTGTTATTTCCATATAGATTGAACAATTTGAGCAACCACTTATACAAGCAGATCAAAGATCAATATGTTAGTGTATGACATAATTAAAAACCTAAAAGAGGGAAATATTCCACAACCACTTGACACGATATATTAATGTAAAATGGTTCTTTTTTACATGTGATGTTATCATAATCGATCATCAACAAATGTCCATTCATGTTCTTTAAATAGAGAGTGTGGACTAATTGGGTGTTAAGTCATGGATCAATATAGTTGTTGCTATTCAAGATAATATAAATCATGAAATCACTCTATGTCTAGAACATATTGTGATTACATGATTACATAACTAAAAATGAAGATTAAGTCATACTAAGGAAGCACATTAAAGTAACACACTTTACATAAAGACACATTATATCAACTTAATCTTATATAGATCCCAAGTGTATAAATATATTAACACCCTCCACCACTCATTCCCCCCATCCTCCTCGTATCTCCCTCCTCCCCGTTGATCGCCCCTCTCCCATAGTTGTTGCTCATTTGCACAGTGAGGTGTTGGAAGGTAGGGGAGGGAGGAGTTTATGATACTACCCATTATGCATTTGATCGACTGAAAGGGAGGGGAGAGAGGGAGCTCCACCTTGCCCATATCTTAGAGTGGTGGGGTGCAAAAAGGGAGAAGGCTTTACCCTTGCCCACTGCTCATTTGAGCATTAGGTGTAGGAAGGGAGGGGAAAAATTGTCTCTCTCCTCCCTTCCCACACCTCATAATTCAAATGAGAATCAACTATATGAGGGAGGGATGGGGAGTGATTTTAGCAATCATCCCTGATGCAGGAGCATCTCAATTTCCAAGTCATTTTTCAAAAACTAACAAAGCTTTTGGAGACAAAGCTCCAAAGGGGGATTTAACATGGAGAAGAAATTCTAATTCCTCATTGTGAATAATTTTAGTTTCTTTAATTATCATAGCAAGCATGAGAGGTTTAAGGGTGATTTATGGAGTGATTCGAAGTATAGCTTGAGTGATTTTAGAATTTAGAAAACATAATTTTTGGAGTGATTTATAGAGTGATTTTAGGATCTAGAAAATTTGTGATATTTATAAAGCCTATGGGAAATAAAAAGAGAGTAAAGGTGAGGAAGACGATGGACAAATGAATGTGGAATTAGGCCATAGAGAGAATGAATTCCTCTAAGCATCTTTATGTACAAAAATAGTTTAATGAAAGAAAGTTCATACATTTGTTGTATTATTGAATTGTCTCTGTGTGTATGTGTGAATGAATAATTCTAGCACCTATGTCTAATATGGAATCAAGCAATTTTTTAGTTTTTTGTGAATATTGAAGCTAATGATAGATTTATGTGTAAATTTGTCATATGAATGATATTGTTCATATGTTGAGGGCGAGATATAATATCAAATACAATGATCTGAGAAGAAATTGGGCATGCATAATTAATATTCAGGCATGAAATGTGATATCCCTCAATTTGTTGCAAAATGTTTGGAATGTCAACAAGTAAAAGCAGATCATTGTCACCCAGCAGGTCTCTTGCAACGTCACGACATTCCTATGACCAAATGGGAGATTATTTCTATGGATTTTATCACTGGGCTACCTCTTACTTCTCAAAGACACAATGTCATTCTGGTAGTAGTGGATAGATTAACAAAAAGCGCCCATTTCATTCCCGTAAGAGATACTTACAATGTTGTTGACGTAGCTCGAGTATTCATAAATGAAATTATCAGATTCCATGGAGTACCTAAGAAGATTATATCCGATAGAGATTCACGATTCACTTCAAGATTCTTGACTTGCATGCAGTCAGCCTTAGGAACTCAACTAAATTTAAGCATTGCTTACCATCCTGAGACTGATGGGCAAACAAAAAGGGTAAATCAAGTACTTGAAGATATGTTGAGAATGTATGTTATGGATCAACAATCACACTAGGAAAATTACTTACCCTTAGTCGAATTCGCATACAATAACAGTTACCACAGTTCGATCGGAATGCCTCCATTTGAAGCATTATACGGCAGACCTTTCAGAACATCGTTAAGTTGGGACAGGTTAGAAGATCGAGTGATGATAGGACTAGAATTAATCCAAGAAATGGAAGAGCAGGTAAGACAAATTAGACAATGATTAAAGGAAGCACAAGATAGACAAAAGAGTTATGTTGATGCTCACAGAACTGATAGAAAGTATGAAGTAGGGGATCAGGTTTTCATTCGCATCAAACCAAATAAAAGTACTATTCAATTCGGAAAAGGGACAAAGTTGTCACCCCAATTTATTGGACCATTTAAAGTCATGGAAAGAGTTGGACCTGTCGCCTATCGTCTTGCCCTACCACCTCACTTGCATAAAATTCATAATGTATTTCATGTATCTGTATTAAGACATCATATAGCTGATCAATCTCATAACCTTCAATGGAAGGAATTGCAGGTATCGAACAAGGGAATCATATCGGTCGAACCATTACGTATACTGGAACGTAGGGTTCAACAGCTCAGGAATCACCTGGTAGACCAAGTTAAGGTCCAACGGGACAAGTATAGTCCTGGACCAACTACTTGGGAAGATACAGAGGACATATGTCAAAAATACCCTAATCTGTGTCAATTTTGAAGAACTTCAAACTATGTTTAGTATATGTTTACTTCACTGCAAATCAGAGACTCATAACCATTTTGAACGATTATATATAAACGTGTAATTTTGTGACATAATATATGTTTAAATTCTGTTGGTACATGGATACCAAAACAAAATATGTTATTGATCTTACTAAATTATAGTTGTCAAAGTAAATTTTAAGACAATTAAATGATTTTACTTCTGATAGGAATTAAGATATTATAAATCTGTTTTATTTATACATGTCAATGTGATCGATGGAATTGAAATCAAGGAATAATTACATTTTAAATAAAAGTCAGTGACATGAATAGAATATGGCAAAATATGTTATATTGTAGTTGACATATGTGAATTATACATAAGTTATTTTGAATATGCTAATGCACATTTTATAAATGCATGGATAAGTGTATGATTGCACATAATAAACAGTTATCAAAATAACCACGTGATGACAAAACCTCAAAACAATTAAGGCTCAAAGAGATTCTATGATAGGGTATTAACCCTAATTCTACTAGGAGGGGTGGAGGTGTTGCCCACCGTTTATCCTCTGAACCCTGGAGTAATGGGAGGACTGTGCGAATCACGCTCCCCTAGACGTGTGATGATGACTGCCAGATGCCCACTGGGAATCAGGGCAGTATAACCGATGTTGTCACCCTTAGAGTTTATGAATGGTTAGATTAGTAAAACTGACACCATGGCATACTCCAGTAGAGGACAGATAGGATGGGAACGGAAGAGATTAGGAAGGATAGGATGATTTTAGAATAGCTTGGGAACCTGGTTAGAGCAAGGAATGACCATTAAAATCATAAACCTAAAAGAATTCAAAACACCAATTTTATAGTATCCTTACATTAAAAAAAACAGAAAACAAAAAAACTCTAACTTCAAGACGAAGTTTTCTAAAGGGGGAGTGTATGTAACAACCTATCTATTAATAAAAATAAATTATATTAATTAATAAAATGATTTTAAAATACATAGTATATATAAGAAATTAATATAATGTTATAATATTAATAATAATTTAATAAATCATAAAGTGATATATTTAATTAAATTTGAAATACTTATATATATGTGACCATAACAGTGTGATAAAGGAAGCGGGATATGGAAGGTGTCACCTGCAGATTAAGCGGTAGGTTGCTGATGGAAGAGCATCCACCACCAAGAAACCTGATAAAACCACTGAGCATAATGTTATGGAGGGGGATGGAAGGAAGGAAAAGAACAGCGAGAAGAAATTCTGAAGGAGGAGGAACACCATGTATGAAAATCATTCACAAGAAGAGCTTGAGTCGTTCTAAGGTTCTGGGCACGGGGGAACAGTTGGCTTCTGTTAAGAAGCTTACTGGATTGAGCAGCCAGGTTCTGCTCAGTTTGGTTGGGTGGATTCGGTCTTTTAGTAACTGTAGCAGCGCAGCCGGAAGCATCTTCAACCGCAGGGGCACCGCTTATTCAACCGCAGCGGTATAGGTAGGTACCTCAGCAATTCCGTTAATTGATTTTGTAAGATCTCAAGAAATTGTTTACAGGTTCATGATATAAATCCCTTACTATTTTTGCATCTGTTTACGATCTTTACATTTGAAAGGGGTGAGATTTCGTTAAGCAAACTGGGCAGAATATATGAAGATTTGATTCTTCATATTCCAGTTGCAGAAGTCAAAAGGGACTTAGAAGAAGTCTGTAGAAATTTTTGTAGACGTAGAGTGAATCTATGAAATCATTGTGTGATGAGAAGATGAAGGGTTGAAACCTTCGTGAAATTTTTTTAAAGATCATAGCCATATGAGAATACTTAAAAAAGATCCACTAGCAAAGTTAAGCGTTTGATGTGAAGTTAAGGATCAATCCTAGTGTTCATCGATGGGGTTGGCAGGTGTTGAGAAATGGGATGTAACACCCCACCCCACATTTACCTACTTTTACAAGCTCATCAAGGTAAACATGAGACAAGAGTTACTATGCATGACCCAACAACCAAGTTCAAATTATGGATGTGGGGTCTACCACTCTGAAACATATTGCAACCTCTTAGGGACACTTGATAACCCAGGTTTCAGACAACATCCATTGATTATCTTTCCCTAAGCCAGACCTATCTTTATCCCAAGCTTTATAGCCCATCCCCATGCATGCCAAGTAGTTGATGCGACGAGAAGGCTCCAGCTGCACACATACGTCGTCCTCCATGTGGCTACAGTTGAAAATCCCCAGTTCTATGGTTGCGATCGTGGATTCAGTCCCTGATTTTCAGGCTATCCTATAGGCCACTACCCAAAACTTTCCAAAATCAAGTCTATGATAATTAAAAGTATACATAGTCTATAATAAGGCTCAGTTTTTTCCCAAACATTCCAAACACATGATAAACATTCAGACAAACATATGGTGAACATAGTAGCTACAGATCATGAATGCATATATGTTAATTGTTTCCTTAGTTTCATCGTAGAATCATCAAGAAGGCTCACTACCCTCTCAAGATAGCTATAACAACACTTATAGCTGATATATTCATGTAACTATTCAATAATTTATCAGATCAGGAACAAGATCCATAACAAGATAACATCATTTAACCATGCATATAACTAGTATTTAACCATAATGAAGCCATGAAAAACTAGTCATAAAATCAACGCAATAACTCATACATGTGATTATTGATCTCAATAAGAAATAGCATATAATAACATATGCATAAATCCAACCAGGCCAGTGACTTCCACGTACCACCAAATCTCTCTTTCAGCGAATCACCCTCATGCCATATTCCAAACATGAATGTGGGATCACATGGGATAAACCAAAACAAAACTAACCATGGCCTCCAAAGGCTAAACCACCTCAACCCTCAACCATAGTGATTTCACCTAAACCGGTCCACAAATCACCAAAACCAAACAAGCTTAGATTCCTCAGAATTTCTTCACCATAACTAGAGGAATTTTCCTATCTCCACCCATCTATCAAGAGTTCTAGGAGAAAGCATCTTCACCCTCAGCCCTTGTGAATTTTCCTGAGACCACCTCAATCAAGATCCAAAATTTATAGGCAATCCAAAGCTAAACAAAAACAGGGAACCCACTACATCAAGCCTATGCAGGAAAATGGAAAAGGAAATGTTGTAAGCCATTGTCAATCTAAGTAAATCCCATGTCAATGACAAAAAACAGAAACAATAAACCAATGCATATACCACGCATCAAAACCCATTATGCTAAATTGCACATGCACATTATTACCTACAAATACAAAGCTATTTTTTTCCCTTGCTTGTTGTTGTCCAAACTTCTCTTGCACTACCTTTCTTGTTCCTTACTTGCTTTCTTGAGTCCTCCTCGTGTCCAAGTGCTTGTTCTCTCTCTTTTGATCCTCTCCTCTCTAATTGAATGCCAGAATATCCAAGAGTGTGTGTGAACTCTCTCTCTCTTCTTTTTGTCTTCTTTTTCCTTTACTTTTCCTTAATTTTCCTTTGCATTCATATTCTTGACCCTTCATCTTCCTTTTCTCCTATTTTCAATTATTTCCTATATTAAATTTCCATTTATTGTTTTTTTTTCCTTTTCCAATGCCAATGTCAATTTCCATAGTCAATAGTAAACCATAAATCATTCTCAATGTAATATTTTTTTCCTCCACTTAGCTTGGAATATATGTCCCATGACCTTGGTTTTATTTTATTTACATGGAATCTTAACTTCGAGTTGTTACATGGGGAATTGTTAAAGTTGATTTAGTTAAAGGCTCAACTTAGTGATCAAGAAGGGGAATGGAAATTTAAGGCATGCGTTGTTGATTTGCGGGAATTTTGTTCATAGTTCTTAGAGAGATTTCGTAGCTTCTTGGAGTTTTGTTAGCTTGATGCGAGAGAATTCTCACTCCCACTATAAAATATTTTTGTAGACAAATGTCCAAAGGGACTTTCAACATGGAGAAGGAATTATAATTCCTTATTGTAAATAATTTTTGTTTATTTAATTATCATAGAAAGGATGATAGATTTAAGGTTTATTTGTGGAGTGATTCTAAGGATAGATTGAGTGATTTTAGGATTTAGAAAAAACTAATTTATGGAGTGATTTATGGGTAATTTATGGAGTGAATTAAGGATCTATAAAAAAAATGATGTTTCTAAATTCTATCTATTGTAAGCCTATATGAAATAAAAAAAGAGAGTAAATGTGAGGAAAAAGAGGATGGTCAAATGCATGTGAAATCAGGCCATATATTAGTAGAATTATATGTACATGTTTAGTTAATGAAATAGAGAGTTCATATATTTATTGTATTATTGAATTTTCTCTATGTGTATGTGTGAATGAAGGATTTAAGCATTTGTGTGTAATCTAGAATTAAGTGGGGTTCAGTTCTATGTGAATATTGAAGCTAATGATAGATTTATGCGTAAATTGGTCATACGAATGATATTATTCATATGTTAAGGGCAAGATATAATATCAAATACAACGACAAGATGAGAACCTTGTACATGAATAACTTATCTCTACTATGGGAGAGAAGGAGAATGAAAGGGGTGAGATTTCGTTAAGGGAAAACTGAGCAGAATATACGAAGATATGATTCTTCATATTCCAATTGTAGAAGCCATAAGAGAATTAGAAGAAGTGTGTGTAGACTTAGAGTGAATCTATGAATTCATTGTGTGATGAGAAGATGAAGGGTTGAAACTTTCATGGAATTTGAAAGATCATAGCCATATGAGAATCCTAAGAAAAGAGTCATCCGTGAATTTAAGTGTTTCATGTCACGTTGAGCATCAAATGTTGGTGTTCATAAACACTTGTGCTCATCCTTGGAGTTCTAGTAACCATTGTGTAAAAGTTATGCAGATGGGACAAAATGTAGAGAATCATGTAACCACAACTGAGAAATGGAGTAGTAACATTCTGAGATAGATGACAAATTAAATAATGGTGAATATGTAGGAAAATTTCGATTTTCCTACATTATAACCATTGTGTAAAACTTATGCAGATGGAACAAAATGTATAGAATTATGTAACCACAATTGAGTAGCTAAACAGTAACATTATGAGATATATCAGATAAAGCTGAAGACGCAAGAAAAATTGGATTTTCCTTCATTAATCCCTCCCATGGACCACTCGCCTTTGTTTTCTAATTAGTTAACTTTTATAATTCTTCTATTTCATTTATTTGTCAATATTTATTTTCTAAAATAAAAATTAAAAATAATAATAATAATAATATTCTTTTCTTTAATGTATGTTTTAAAATTTTAATTTAAATTGACTTTTTTGGGATTTCTCCTTCTTATTTTTTATGTAGGATTTCTTCCCCTTTTTTAACAAAAAGTTTTATGGATTTTAAAATAAAAAATATGAAAGGGTTTTTTATTTTTGCTAACTTTTTAAATCACGCGCGCACACACACACACACACATATATATATATATATATATAATGGCTCCTAAAAATGCGTTATATGATAAATTTTCAATTTAGAAATATATTTTAATCCTTTATTGTCAATAATGATTTTTAATTCATAATTGTAAGAGGTGGTAAATTTAACTAAAAAAAAAGTGAGTGTTACTAATACTACAATTTTTCAAATAATAATTAAAGATAATGATTAAATGAAACATCAAAAAAATATAATTCTCTCTGCCTCGAGTGCACGAGCACACCTTGAAGGCCTCTTATGAGCCTTGATGAGTTTGACTATGCCCTCCTAATCAAGCCTTCTTTTGTTAACCCTCTCAGAGGCCTATCATGAGTTGATCATTCCATGAGCTAGGTAATGACAGAATAGATGTTTTTAAGATTGATTTTTCTTTGTCATGGATGATTTTCGCTGGAAGGAGTACCTTCCTATCGTGACAAGGTAATGCTCAAAGAAGATAGTGATGAGGAAGCATAAAGAAACACATGTATAGATGAAGAACACAAAGAGCTATCATGGAGACATGAAGCAGATCTTGGACCGAAAAAGAAAGAAGGAATTGCATGATGACTTAGAGGATTCTAATGTTGATCTTAGACCCTTTGGAGGGTGAATATAAGCAACATAGTGTATCCTTCATGAAGATGAAGAATAGATCATATCTATCATCAAGAATGCAAGATGAAGGAGAAAGGAAGACAACTTAGCATTTCCACCTTATCATGAAGTCCATGTCATCATTGTCAAGTTGTAATTTGTACAAGTTTCATCATAATGGTCAATATGTGTCCATGTATCATGTCACATCATCATGTGGAATGTAATGATCTTTCTCAAGAAAGGGATAAAATTTAATGTGTGGAAATCCAAAAGTCATATGTGGAACATGAAAAGTCACTTAGTCATATATGGACAAAATGTATTTATGAGAAGTCCAAAAGTCAGTAGAAGTTGAAGAGTTGTTTAGAAGTCTAAAGGACACATTAAAATTCCAAGAGTCATGGGGGTAATTCAAGAGTCATGGAGATATGAAAGGGAATTCCTCTTATTATAAAACCAACCTCATAACTCAAGCAAGAAGATTTTGGAGGCTTAAGCTTTGGAGAGCTAGTCTTGGCTTCTCTACTTGGCATAAGAGAGAAAACTATTCTTTGGAGAAGCAAGAAGTGACTTAATTTTCCAGTAATGGAACCAGTGCCTCACCATTGTAATTGTGTACTTATATCTCTCACCTTATAATTGAAGCTCGATGAGCCAACACTTTTTCATGCATGTATTGTGAATGTCTTATGACTATTCTTAAGATGTTTTCTATATATGTTTTGTTCATATGTACTAAGGAAATTGAATTATTTCGCTGGTCTCGGTACTTATCTTTTTGAAGGTGTGTTGTATTTGGTTTAATTATCATTATGTCTATGTGAACTATTTCGCTAGATAACTAACGAATATCTCTTTTCTCATGTGTCTCTCTTAGGTTAGCACTATTACTTCCTTCTAGAGGCTCACTTTTGTCTCCCCCCTTATGAAATTCTCCTTTTACACATTACAATTGGTATTTCACAATGTCAACTTACTTGCTTGTTCAAGGGTTATGTATAAAATATCTTATGATATCCATTGAAACCAAGGCGAACCTTATAGTTATGGAATTTAGGCCAATACTCTGGATGGGTCTCCTACTCCAAATGGTGTGAGGTCTAATTGGGACTTCACATTGGGGAGAACCCCTATATGTTGACGGTATCCAGCACCGTCAACATTCTGGTGCTAGAATAAGGGCCAAATGACAAGTTGTTCTTGTTGAGTCTCTTTAAATCTCTGATATTAAATTTCTCTTTCCCAAATCATAATCCTGGAGTGTTTCTCTAACCTATCTCCTGGTAAACTTTCAATCTTTGTGGAAATTGTTCATGTTTTGTCTCAATTCAGGTTTGGTGGTGAGGGTGGTAAATTTTTATCGAAACACATAAATGATTTTCTTGGGTTTTGTAAATATCATGAAATCAATTATGAATATGTTATGTGTACTCTATTCACCCTAACTCTCAAAGATCATGTGAATCGATGGTGTCATACCTTACTATCTGCCTCTATTGATTCTTTTCATCAATTTCTGAAGGTGCTTCATCAAGTTTTTGATAGGTATGACTACTGAGTTGTCTATAAAATAATAAATAAAATTAGAATGGAACCTAATGAGTCAATTGAGGATTTTGCTAACTGATTCCTTCACTAATGTTGTGAGTTTCCTGAAGAAGATATGGACTGGGATTTCTTTAAGCAAAAGTTTGAACATTTGGTTCAAATATTTTTGGATCAGTTTTTATCTAAACCCCCAAATGTTCCCATTTCCCCAACTCTTGTAAATCATGAGACAACAATAATTTCATAGGAGGAACCTACTATCCCTTTTGTTCCTTGTCCTCCTCCTTTTCCAGTACCCATTTGGGTGCTTCCTTGTGATAATGTTAAAGTTGGGAAATTTGTGAATTAAATTCCTAATCCATCTTCTCAACCTTCTTCCACTTTCAATGATTTAGATCCTATGGAGGAAACCTTGGAATGGTTCACGAAGCCTATGGTGAAGACTAATATTTCCATTCCCTAAGATGGTATTGATACTCATAACTCTAGTCTTGAATTTGATTTGGATTCATGTCATCCTCTATCATCCCATGATCCCTTGATTTTCTTGATCAATATCTTCCAAATCCAAACAATGATCAGGTGCAAGGTAGTCACTCTTCATAAGTAGAGGAGTAGGAAGGTGAGGATACTTTCGATCATTTTTATATTTTTCAAAATCCTTCATGCCAAGATAATGTTCTTCCATCCTTGGTTGATTTTGAATCTAGAAATATCAGTGATGAATCAAATGAAATTGATTTTCCTAATCAATCTAAAGTCTTTGACAACCTTTATTTTTTTATTCGGACTCCATTATTGTATGTGATGAGGTTTTCCCAAGTGCACCTTTGGATCTTTTAGTTTCTCAAGAAAAAATTGTTTCAAAAGATTCAAATCTTGAACCTGATTCGATTAAAGAGGATTTTCTCATGGAAGATTCTTTCTCAACCCCTCATTCCTTATGTCCTATTTATTTTATGTCTTTCTCCTCAGATATCCCACCCAATAAGAAAAAATCTAAATTGTCACAAGGAAGTGAGGTCATCCATGATGAATAATTAGGTAATCAACTTATCAATTATTCTTTCCATCCCTTGTCATTTTCAATTTTGCATGAAAAAAATCTTCTATTTAGGTTACTCATGAGATTTGCCCAATTTATCCATCCTTGGATGTGAAATCAGAAGAACCTTATGACTTGGTTAATCTGTTTGTTGAAGATGTAAGTTCTGACCAAATTAGTGATGTAAATGGCTTTCATCTGGATAGTAGTGATCTAGTTGAAATTATTGATGGTAGTTGTCCACACACCATGCAAGATCTTATTCAATTTTCAAAATGAAATTATACAATTCTTTAAAGTTATGGGACTCACTAGGAATTCGAGGCTCTTCAACTTTCATTGATGGTTATGTCAGGTTCTTGCGACTCTGGTATGATCCCTGAACCAAATCAAATTTGTATATTTTTGCATAATTATTTCCTTTGCATGGTTTCATTGGGTGTAAATTCCTTCTTGAAAGTTGCGTGGTATCTCATTTATAACTTTTCGATATTTTGTCTATGTTCAAATTGAAGAGTTTGTTTCAATTGATCATCCACATGTTAATATCCTCTATCAAACTTGGGTTTGGAGTGTATATCTTACACGGATGAGCTAAGCAATGAAGTTTATTATTCTAAATATTACCTTTGGTCGAAGGATTCATACCTATCACATTCTTTTGAAAGAAATGAAATCCTAATGTCTCTTGTGAATATTCTGATAATGATTATTTTCTTCATGGCACCAAATATCCTCTTTAGTGTCAATGAATTCTTGTGTTATTTGTTGAATCAAGTTCTTCTTTTTCATCCCCTACAACTTGATTGGTTTCATGTGCTTACAATATTGGCATTCTTTTTTAATGATTATGATGTCAGTGTGAATTGTAGCTAGTCTCAAGTAGACAGTTTGTCACATTCAACATATGACGAAGATGATTCTTTTGTTCGAAGAATTTGCAAAGTTATTCAAATTAATTTATATTTGATGTTTACTGATCAAGGGTCTTGTGCCTTAATCATACCATTTGATCATGGTCATTCAATTGATCATTTTCCCACTAGCATACCTAAATATTATTACTTTTCATCAGCTGATCTTTATGGTTTATCATCTCAATATGTAGATACTTTCAAGTAGTTGAGGCACTTCAGCCCTCATTATGTTAGGATCTCACTATCTTGACAAGCATTCTGAATATGATCAGATTTATTTTCCCGCGCAAGATTTTCATGTTGATTGCACACCATTAATTGAAAATTATTTATCCTAAGGGTTTTAGGATTTCCAAGAGAATTATTTTGAATTTCATAATCAAATCTCTCATCAATTAGAAGTGTCTTACTTAGCAAGCCCATTTTCCATAAGAAAGTTTCAATCTTTCTTAATGTTTGCTAAGGAAGACAATATGAGTACAGGTACATTCAGAAGAAGCCATCGAGATTTGTTTGATTATGGTTTCATCAAGAAGATAAGGTGGAGGGTTGGGTAAAATCAGGTGATATGATGCATCTTACTTCTTTTAAGAAATACCTTTAATGTTTTGTTCAACATTTTCAAGATTTTATCTTTTCTGTTGCACATTACTATATATTGGTTTTAATTACTCTCATCTTTATGTTTGTAGGTCGAGAACAATTACAATGTCTTCATTGGAGATATCATTACACTTAGCCCTGACATTCTAGCTAAGTAAGTTAGTAGTAGGATCAACTGCATTTAGTTTCCCTTGCATTGTATCCACCCTTTATCCTGCGCACGCATTTACTTTCCATTGCATTGTATCCACCCTCTATCCTGCTCTCCATTGAGTCTCTACATTTGTTTGTTTTATTATTATATATTTTGCATGTTGTTTTATGTTCTACCTCCATTTTCTTTGTTCTTTGGTTTTGTTTTCTTGTCTTTTCACGTATGTTCCTTTTGTTTTGTTTAGTAATACTTTGCATGGAATATGTTCTTCTTTCGCTTAAAACACAACGTGGCAAATCTTGAAAAGGGAAATTGTGATGATGAACAATGCTTGGATAATATGTTACCTCCTCTCTATCTTGGGTTTACATATCTTTAAATTCAATGATGTTTGAATGGAAAATATGATCCACAAGAGTGGAAAGCATTTGCTGGAACTGTAAATCTTGTATCTATTATATCATCCTAGTTCCTTAACTCAGTATTGTAAGTAAATATGTTTTCCTATCAATCCAATCAAGTAGAGAAAGGATAAGGGGAAAATCTAAAGTGAGCAAACCAATATCAGAGTTATGTAGATATTTCTCTGAAGGGAAAGCCTCCTCTATGCTCAATAAGTCAGGATCCCTCTTCAACCCATTGAAAATAATAAGTGTTGAAGCATAGCCTATTAAATAAATAAATAAAGGGTGAAAGAAGAGAAAGGCTTCCTGTTCATGGAGGTGAAGCAAGTGACTTCGTCAGGGTACTGTCTAGGCTCGCTGGAAGTGAAGCAACACTTGTGCTCCTATAGTGACTCTCTTATGGTATTGTCTAGGCCAGCTAGCAATAGATCGACACTAGATATGAAACTCATACTCTAAATATCTTAAACTTATCGTTCATATTAACCTTTCCTAGATTGAAAAAATTGTAATTTGGAAAGATTTCATATGTGTTTGACCGAGTAAGGGAATGGAGGGGACTATATCTCTAACTAGGTTAAGTAGGGAAGCCAAGGTAATACGAAATTTGAAGCAATACTTCCTAAAATACTGAGACCTTGCACTTAGATAATTAAACCCAAGCAAACAAGATGGAGTTCTACCAGTGTGTCGTCAAGTGTTGCCACTATGACAAACACCCTCCAAAAATTTTCTCACTCTTGAATTTGCAAGCCTACTAAGGATTTAATGATCTGTCTCTCTATGATTACTCCATGATAATTTGATGTTTTGAAAAGAATTTAATTCTTCTTCCTCATTCAAATTGTCAAGTCACTTGTACACACATGCTTAGTCTCTGATGGGTTAATGAATGCACTTCCTTTATGAAAACTTGAATAGGCATAGCACCATCCATCAATACAGTTCCTGTGTGATGTTCAACTTATTTCGCCAGTAATTGTGCACTTTTATTGACAATCCCCCTCACTTTGTTGCACTTTTACTTCTATTTTGGTGAGTTTTATCAACTGTCATCTTTTGCGCATTTTCGCTTTCACAAGTGTCTCTTTCAAATTTGTGGTTATCATTTTGACTTTATTTTACTTTAATAAGTGTCATTTTGATGTTATATTCACTTTGGCATGTGTCACTTGTAAGGTTGTTCACATTTTGCAAGTTTTGTCTTCATGTTCCCCCCATCGCAGGTGTCGCTTTTGTGTTTTCACTCCTTCATCTGTAACCTCTTTGCGTATCACTAAATTTAGTTCCAGGACACTCTTCTACATTATATGATCTTACATATCATTGGAATATGTGCTAAACACATTCCTACATCTTATCTCACCTTTTTTCAACAGTCATCACTTCTAAGATAACTTGTGTTCTAAGTGTTGTAATGTGTTGTTTCAATTACCACACTTAATAACAGGTGTCGCTTTGTTGTTGTTTTAAGGTGTGACTATTTATCATGAGTCTTTTTTATTCCATTTTCTTGTATTGATATCATTTATATGTGCGGTCCATGTTTGAGTCGTGTTAGGATGCATTTATTTCTCCTACTTTGTTGGTCCCACACTTAGACATTTTGAGAGCTCTTCTTCATCCTTCGGCCCAGTGCAAGTTCTAAAGGCATTAAATCTCTTACTAAGTGATGAGCGCTACTTATTCATGGGCCTCATTAATGTATCTTTCATCCCATACTTGTGCACTAAGTCTTTTCTAAGATATCTTCCCTCTCACAGTGCATTAGTACTTCTCAAAGATAAGTCACCTAGCCTTTTGTTGCCTCGCCCAGTGAAAAAATGCACTTTAGAACAACAAGGACCCTTTGAGTGCACTTCAAAACAATAAAGTGCACTTTGGAACAACGAAGTGCACTTCGAAACAATGAAGCATACTTCTAAACAATGAAGCACACTTTAGAAAAATGAAGGATCCTTTGCCTCTTAAAAAGTGCATGGTCCACTCTCAAAGGCTGAAGCCTTTGAACACATGTCGCACTCATGAAAATTGAAGCCTTTGAGCACATGGTGCACTCATGAATCCTACAACCTTTGAGAAAATTGCGCACTCTTGAATCATGAATCCTTTGAGCACATGGTGCATTCACGAAGCACAAATCCTTAAGGTGCATGACACACTCTTGAAGCCTAAAGCCTTTGAGCGCATGGCGCATTCCAGAAGCACAAAGCCTTCATCCTTCCTTTTCAGCGCATGGTGCACTGTTGAATCACAAAGCATTCATCCTTCTCTTAAATAGTGCACGGCGCAATCATGAATCCTGAAGCCTTCATTTGAGCACACTCCTTTGATTTGAAGAATTACACCATTCTAGTTTCTCTTGAGTGCACAAGTGCACTAGGAAGGCTCGAAGCCCAACCCTTCGTCCCTTCAGTATGCACCCTTTCACCCTCCTTGTTCCTCTTGATTACATGAGTGCACTTGGAAGGCTTGAAGCCTGACCACTTCGTCCCTTCGGTGTGTTCCCTTCCACCCTCTTTAGCTTCCTTGAGCGCATGAGCTCATCTTGAACCAATGAATGACTCGCCTTCATGCTTCAGACGTACGCCCTATTCACTTGAGTTATCTATCTCTTACTTAAGTGCACAAGCACATCTTCAAGGCCTCTTGTGATTCTTAATGAGTTTGATTGTGCCCTCCTAATCAAACCTTCTTCTTTTAACCCTCTTATAGGCCTATCATGAGTTGATCATTCCATGAGCTAGCTAATGATAGAATAGATGTTTTTAAGACTTATTTTTCTTTGTCATAAATGATTTTCATTGGCACGAGTACCTTCCTAGCATGACAATGTGATGCTCAAAGAAGATAGTGAGGAGGAAGCATAAAGAAACATATGCAGAGAAGAACAACAAAGAGAGTTATTATGGAGACATGAAGCAAATTTTGGACAGCAACATAAAGAAGACATTGCATGATGACTCAAAGGATTCCAATGTTGATCTAAGACCCTTTGGAGGGTGAATTTAATCAATAGATTGTGTCCTTCATGAAGATGAAACATAGAGCAGATCTATGATCAAGAATGCAAGATGAAGCAACAAGGAAGACATCTTGGCATTGCCACCTCATCATGAAGTCCATGTCATCATTGTCAAGTTGTAATTTGTACAAGTGTCATCATAATGGTCAATATGTTTCCATGTGTCATGGAAGATCATCATGTGGAATGTAATGATCTATTCTCAAGAAAAGGACAAAATATAATGTGTGGAAGTCCAAAATGTTGGGTTGTGTTATATTCTTTCCACGACTAGCCCACATAGTTAACCAGGGGTTAGACAGGGGGAGGTCACAGGGGGTTTGAGGGGCACCCGTAACCCCACTTTATGGGGTCCAGAGCAGCACCCGGAAAATTTTGGTTTTAGACCCTATGTTAGGTTCGGCAGACCCACCTATGGTTTTGCGCATGATTTTCGCACATGTTGTTTGGATGTGATGGTTTTCAGTCCATGGTTTTTGATGCGATGGTTTTTCTGTCCATGGTATTGGATGTTTCGACATGTATAAATATGTATTGTAACATTGAAAGGAACATAATGAAAAATCAAGCTGGTAGTCCCGGTTTTGGGATCCAGGGGAAAATCGTTGTGTATATGTGTTTTATGTGTTATGCTCTCGCATTGTTTATTTTCTGTGTTTTAGAATTCGTATGCAGGTAATTTCTGTACGGGGTTAAAATGTACACAAAAGTCACATGTGGAATATGAAAAGTCACTTATTCATAAATGGACAATATGTCTTTAGGAGAAGTCCAAAGGAGTTATAAATCCAAGAGTCACGAGGGTAATTCAAGAGTCATGGAGATATGAAAAGTTATTCCCCTTATTATAAAAGCAACCTCATAACTCAAGCAAGAGGATTTTGGAGGCTTAAGGTTTGGAGAGATAGTCTTGGCTTCTCTACTCAGCATAAGAGAGAAAACTATTCTTTGGAGAAGCAAGAAATGACTTAACGTTCCACTACTAGAACTAGTGACTTACCATTGTAATTGTGTACTTAGATCTCTCACCTTATAATTGAAGCTCAATGAGCCAACACATTTTCATGCTTGTATTGTGAATGTCTTAGGACTATTCTTTAGATGTTTGTTATATATTTTTTGTTCATATGTACTGAGGAAATTGGACTATTTTGGTGGCCTCAGTACTTATCTTGTTGAAGGTGTGTTGTATGTAGTTTAATGATTGTTGTGTGTATGTGAACTATTTTGCTAGATAACTAATGAATCTTTCTTTACTCATGTGTATCTCTTAGGTTAGTACTATTAATTACTTCGAGATGCTCACTTTTGTCTACCCCCTTGTAAAAGTCTACTTTACATATTAAAATCGGTGTTTTACAATGTCAACTTACTTTCTTGTTCAAGAGTTATGTATATGATCTCTTATGTTACACATTGAAACCAAAGCAAACCTTACAGTGATGAAAATCAGGCCAATACTTTGAATAAGACTCCTACTCCAAACGATATGAGGTCTAATTGAGACTTCACATCGAAAAGACACCTATATATTAGCGATATCCAACACCATCAATAAATCTCATTATATATTTATAAATTATATATCTTAAAAACATTAAACATATAATTTAAATTAAAAATACTTAACATAACAATGCTAATGAAAACACATATATATTATTCTAGCCGTTTGTGAGGATCGCTAGGGGATGTTCATGGATATTATTCTTAGTTCATGAATGCTCGCTCACATACATATGCCAAACAACACTGCACATATTACTACATGCAGAATCTTCACCGTGCACGACTGTATTGTCTTATTATTACTGTCCATGTTTCATCTGCAGAGGTATGTTTTGTATTATTATAATATTTGTTAATGCTCTCGTGAACAGTGTGTGGTTTTGTCGCATTATTATATTCTATATAATAATACTTTGTAATAGTGTCTTGAGCAGTGAATCATTTTGTTGTATTATTATACTTCGTAATACTCTTTGACCAGTATGTCATTTTGTTGTATCTTCCATTTTTGCTTTGATTCCATTATTACATGAATATGGACAAAATAAAGGAGCTTTAGAATGTTAGAGTTAAATGAAGTTTATTCATATTGATAAGTTAAAGGAAAACATATCAGCTTTATTAATGGCTAGAGTCTTTGGACTTTCTGTTTGATTATTTCATATGTAGTTTGTCACGTCTTACTTATGTATATAACAATATCATCCTGTCTCATTGAGTAAGAATCTCCAACGATAACTTCACATCTTATCTTCTTTCTATGACACTCATCAATTTCGAGTTTAATGTCAGAAAACAAAAGCGATGGCTTTTAACATTTTTAAAAGAGAGACCAGCAATATATTCTTATTTTTCTTATCTATAAGGTGGGAAGATTTATGTGGTCTATTCATATATGTTGATCTGGCATCCCATGCTTTAGACCATGCTTGAGCATGACTTGATAATAGAGGCTAGAGTGAGCAAGGGATATGTGATTTTTAACATATTTGAAAAGAAATTGTTTGAATCTCAATGTTTTAGAATATTTAATTAAAGATGCACCTTTTTTATTTATTAGTGAAATGTACTTTCTTATATAAGTGTGAGATTTGAAGACTATATATAAGGAGTAAAACAAATAAAATAGAGAGAGTGGTCATCTTAATGTTATCCAAACATCATTGTGTTGGGAGATGGGAGATTAGTACTTTATGTTATCATTTTTTTTTTTTTGAATTTGGCACAACCATGCTCATTGTTTTAATGATTTTTCATGTTATGATGATGATACAAAGGCTCACACTTGTGGGAAATTCATGGAGTGGTCATCTTAGATATTTTTATGTTACTCTCAAGTCATTTATTATTCAAAGAGAATGTGGGATCTACTCATGTTAGTATCTAAGTTTTTATTTGATGGGACCAACCCCTTTTAGCTTGTAGATTAACAATAATTAAACAGTGATTAACAATCGGATAAATTCAATGCAATTATGATTAACACTAAACAGATGATTAACACAGATATTTTGTTTTGGCTTGATGGCATGGTTGATTTCTGGGCAAGGTGGTAGGTGTGAGAGGACACTTGTCCCTGCCTCAGACTTCACCCTTTGCGCTTCGACTATACTCCTACAAACCTCATTTCATTTTCCACTTTAATGTTGGGCTTTGATCTGCTCGCAGTGAGGGTTTGTTGATGATTTGTCTGCGACTATGTTAAGAGTTAACAATGGTGTTCGGTCCACAACTGAGTGTGGATTCTTCTACCGGTGACTTGGCAACTCCGCCGGCCCTTCCTACTATGCTGTCTGGTTGGTCTCACATGGGCACTGTGTTGATGGCTCTGTCGGTTTTGCTAGAGGGTTTTCTCTGTCCTGAAACTCAATTGTTCTTTGTGTGCCTTCACTGTACAGTTTTTTTTTTGCTCGCTTATTCGTTCCTTTGGTTAACTGGTTCTTTCTCTGTGTTGTTCCCTTGTAGGTTGCGGTCACAAGGGACTGGTTCCTCGGCTCTGCTTGGCAAGGTAAGCTCTCTGTCTCTGTTGCATTTATTTTTCGCAATTTTTGTTTTTATTGAGGGTAGCTACTCCTTGTGAGCAGGGACTCCCTCTTGTGGCTGCGACCTGGTTGTGGGTTCTTCGCACCGGTGGCGTCCACTCCTTTCGTGAGCTTTCTAAACCCTCTACTTTGTTGTTGTTCGCCCTTTTGTTTCAGTTGCGGGTACTCATATTCTAATACCCTTCTGTTGGTTGTAACTTCAGGTGGGTGGTTGCTTTGGATGCCCGCTTCCATGACAGTCGCTATCCAGTGAACTTGGTAGGGTCACTCCTCGTCATTGATATATGCTTTGTGGTTATTTTGGTAATGGTTTTAGCACTTTGGTTGTCTGGTAGTTTGTTTGGCTCTAAGGGCCTCGGCTCTTTGGTTGCTACCGGCCACCTTTGGCTTTGCCCTTTTTGTATATTAATTATGTTGTCTCAACAGTCTTGGATATTTTCTGGGTCTTCAAACCCTGGGTCTATCATGGGTTGTCTCCAATGAGACTCGTCCCATCTTGGCAATTGCTATTCTGGTATTTTTTGTAACTTGTCTTCTTGCACGACTCTTATTTGAAAGAAAGAAAAGACTTTTGTTCGTATAGCTATGGTTTACCTAAATATGCAATGTAGTTGTTTTTTAAGCTGAGTCTGTCAATTCTGTAGAGGCTTCTTCGTGTCGTTTGTTTGCTCTTCGTGGGCTCGGAATTCGTTGCTGGCTAGAACTATAATTTCGCTCTTTGATTTTCAAATGTCTTCAATTGCTGTTATTTCTGTCTTTGAGACTCTCTTTGCTAGAGAACTGGTAGAGCTAGTTGTTTTGGAAAAGAAAAAGAAAATACATTGCTCGGTTCCTTGTCAATGCACACAGTATTTGTATGGAAGGGATCAACAGTTAGTTGTCAATGAATTCATTACTCTACCTTGGTCAATACACAGTAGTTAAATGGAAGAGATTAATAGATAGATGTAAATGGATACAGATGTTATGCACAGAAAAGAAATTCTTGTTTTATTTTCTTCTATTCCATCTCTTGTAGTTGAACCCCTAAAAAATATGATATGCTTTCTTTTGTACTATTTTGAGACAGTTTCTGACAACTACTCGCAGTTACATCGGTAGTTACATAGTTGTGAAAATTGTTTTTTTGTTTTCTTGCTCTGTTGGGAAATATATATTTTGTACGAAAGATAACTGTTTAATTTAAAAAGAAAAACAAATAAAAAGGTGGATGTAAAAACCTTCCTCTAATCATGATGTTCCTAAGTGCCATTTGCCTAATAAAGTAAAATACAAAACAAACAAGTCCCTAAATGTGGATGAAAATGAAACTAAACAATGAGTGTGAACCTGTTCTTCCTAGCTGAGACCAAACACCCCAGCCATGATACCCTCAGCTAGATGCTCCTGCATTAGGCTCCCGGGGTAATAAAAATTTATGGCTCAGGTCCATGAGCTCCTCGACTGAATAGCCTACATGCTGTATTTGTCTCGCGTCAAGCCAGGAACTGTCCTCAATGGGACAGTTCTTCCACTTGAAAAGGTACTATAAGTATTCTTTCTATCGAGTCCGCTTGGCCACTTGAGTGTTGAGGATCCTCTCGATCTCAAGGGGTTGAGTTGAAAGCATTTACCTCATCCAAGTGTTACTTCCCTCTTGTGTGTCCCGTGTAGGTCGTGCTAAACTGTCATCTTTAGGACTGGCAGTATATGGAAACAAGTCTGCCATGTTGAAAATGGGCGATATTCCTATCCCTAGAGGCAACTGTAATCCATAACCATTGGCTAAAAATTTACACAGAATTTTGCAAGGGCTAATATTTTTATATTTCAGTTTGTTGTATTCACCCCTAGGAAACCGTTCTTTGCGCAAATGTGCGAGGACTTCATCTCCCATATTATATTGCACCTCTCAACGTTATAGATCTTCTTGTTGCTTATACTTTTGACTGTTTTCCTACAACTTCGTCTTTACCTGCTCGTGTAGGTCATTCATTGCTTTGGCGAAATCTTCCCCATCTGCACTCTATCTTTCTTCCTGTCCTAGATCTCGTAACTCATGCACTCTGTGAGGATGCATACCATATAAGATCTGGAAAGGACTTTATCCCATGCTATGATACGCTAAGTCGTTGTAAGCAAACTTTGCCTGGGAAAGTACACAATCCCACATTTGTGAATTTTCTCTGATCAAGCTTTGTAGTAGGTTTCCCAAGCTCCTGTTTACCACCTATGTTTACCCGTCGGTCTGTGGGTGATAAGCAAAGCTGAAACTTAACTATGTGTCCATATTCTTCCACAAGGTGCACCAAAAGTGTCATGTAAACTTCACGTCCCTATCAGAAACTACGGACTTAGGCAGGCCATGTAGCTTGACTATCTTCGTGAAAAACAAGTGGGCCATGTGAGTGGCGTCGCTGTTTTTTTTAAAGGGATTAAATGTGACACTTTTTAGAACCGATCTACTACCACCATCACATAATCGTAACCTCGTTGCGTTCTTGGTAGACTTAAGACAAAGTCCAAGCTGACTGAGTCGCACGGTCTACTCAGAATAGGTAGTGGTGTGTAGAGTCTTGTATTCTAACTGTGTCCTGTCGCCAACTGACACACTTTACATCTAGTTACAAATCATTGCACATCCCTCCGCATCTTTGGCCAGTAATAGAAATGGCTAAGCTGCTCTAAGGTCTTATCAATGTCGAAATGTTCGGCTAGACCCTTTTCTCGAATGATGTTCTCCCTCATCGAACAGTCAGGAATGCATAGTTGTCCCCCTTTAAACAACAGCTTCTCCTGTAAGTTATAGTCCAGCCATGTACTATTGTTCCTCAACAAAGGATTTTGGCAGGCTTCATAAGCCTCCTTGGAATCTACATCTGTCTAATACAAGTCCGTCAGGTGCTCGAAACCCAACACTTGTATCGTACTTTCTTGTAATAGCAAAGCTCTTCTACTCAATGCATCTGCTACCTTGTTGGCCTATCCACTGATATGCATCAAGACAAACGTGAAACTCTACAAGTACTCAACCCACTTTGCATGCTTGTGGTTCAACTTATGTTGCTGCATAACGTACTGCAATGCATAATTATCAGAAAACAAAACAAATTCATTACCCAACAAATAGTGTCTCCAATGCTTCAATGCTTGGACAACAACATAGAACTCCTTGTCGTAAGATGAGTGCTTCTGCCTGCTTTCGTTCAGTTTTTCACTAAAATAAGCAACAGGTTTGTCTTCCTAGCTAAGTACGGCCCCAATGCTTGTACCACTGGAATCACAACGATCCTGGAAAAGCTTGTTAAATTCTGGCAATCTCAAGATTAGTCTTTCAGTGATCTTCTTCTTCAGCATTTGAAAGCTTTTCTCTGTTGCCTCAGTCCAACAGAAAGGCTGAGTGCCTTTTTTATAGTATCCAACACATGTGTGTAGATCTCACTAAAATTTCTTATAAACTTACGATAAAAACTTGCCAACCCATGGAAACTATGTACCTCAAACATAATTTTTGGGGATGGCCAGCTAATGATAGCTGCAATTTTCTTTGGGTCCATCTTCAGCTCATTTTCTGCAATCACAAAACCCAAATAAACTAATTCCCTCTGAAGAAAAGAACATTTTTTCATATTTATCAGCAACTTGTTTTGCCGTAACTTCTCCAACACACTTCGAACGTGTCAAAAATGTTCTCCTCTGGTCTTACTAAAAATCAGTATATCATCAAGTTATACAATCATGAACTTTCCAATGAATTCTTTTAACATCTCATTCATTAAGCACATAAATGTACTAGGGGCATTGCTTAACCCGAATGGCATCACCAGCCACTCATATAAACCTTCATTGGTTTTGAAGGTTGTCTTCCATTCATCTCCTTCCCTTATTTGAATCTGGTGGTATCCACTCTTTAGATCGATTTTCGAGAAATATGCTACCCCGCTCAAACAGTCCATCATGTCACCCATCCGTGGTAGTGGAAACCTGTACCTGATGGTAATATTATTGATGGCTCTCGAATCTGTGCACATTCGCCACTCTCCTCCTTTTTTGGGAGCTAATACTGTTGCAACTGCACAGGGACTTAAACCCTCCCTTATCAACCCTTTATCCAGCAATTCCTGTGCATGTTTCCTAATCTCCTCGTTGTCCTTAGGACTCATTCGATACGCTGCCATGTTTGGTAGACTAGCTCTGGGTATAAATTCTATGTGATGACTAATACTTCTCTTAGGAGGAAATTTATCTGGCAAATCGTCCACAACAATGTCACTAAACTCATGCAACACGTTCTGAATTTCTTTAGGCAATTCTGCAATTTCGGTGTGTAACAACACTGTTTTTGGCCTCCTCACAACAGCATATTTTATCTCACTGTCTTCGATCTGTTTCAAAAATTCCTTTCCTCCCATTACCAACACTTTGGTTCTGCTAGTTTCTGCTACTCCCTCGTCCTTGATGGGTACAAGCATGTGCTTAATTCCATCCTTGACAAACTTGTAACAGTTTGTTTTTCCATCATGAACTACCTTCCTATCATACTGCCATGGCCTTCCTAGCAATATATGACATACGTCCATAGGCATAATATCATAAACAACCTTGTCCTTATACTTACCAATATGGAACTCAACTTCACATTGTTCATCAACCAACAGCTGATGGCCTTTCTGCAACCATGACACCTTATAGGGAGTGGGTGCTTCAGCCACTTCAAACCCAACTTCTCCACCATCTCTATGGCAACCAAATTATGTGTACTCCCACTGTCGATAATTAGCTTGCAACATTTTCTGTGTGACTTACAAACTGTCTGGAACAATGCCTTCCTTTGAGTTTGTTCAGCTGTCTCCTTAGCTGGCTTTAGTAGTACTTTATTCAAAATTAAGGCTTTCCCTGTTTCCGACACATTCTCTACTTCCTGGGGTGGTTCCTCTGCTTCCTCGACCTGTGCAACATACACTCCTCTTGGACCAGCTTGTTCTCCTTCAGGACACTCAAAGGATCTGTGCCCCCACTTGTGGCACTTGTAGCACTGGTAGGCATCTCCTCTGCCTCTGCCATTTCCCCTTCCTCTCTGATATGGCCTTCCTCGTCTAGTGTTGTCTTCTTTTTCTGTTGTCCCTGAAGTCTTGGAACTGTTGCCCTCTTCACTATTTTTGGCAGTTCTTCCTCTACCATAGCATTGTCCTTTCCCCTACCAGTTCCTCGTCCTCTCCTAGCATTCTGTTTTCTTGTGATCTTCTCTTCTGCCTTTATGGCACTCTAGTATGCTTCTTCTATGCACCTTGGAGAGAGAATACTTATCTCATCCAATATCTCCAGCCTTAGGCCATTCATAAACCTGGTTGTTTTTTCCGGGGTGTCCTTCGTGTAACCATCTCTCAAATTCACCTGGTAGAATTCTTCAGTATGTTATTTCACCATCATTCCTCTCTACTTCAAATTCTGCACTTGTCGATGTAGGGCAAACTAGTAATCTTTGGGCAAAAATCTGCCCTTAATCTTGGCTACCATTCCTGGCCATTTGTTAATTGGCAACTTATTCATCCTCCTTCTTTCTGCTTGGACACTGTCCCACCACAAGGTTGTGTGTCCTTTTAGCTTGGTTGTAGTGAATTTAACTCTCTGATCTTTGCTGACCTCCTCACATTCGAAATATTTGTCCAACTCGCTAATCTAGTCCAATAGTATTTCTATGGACAAGATGCCATCGTAATTGGAATCTCTGGCTTTGGCTTACTGCTAGCCAACAAGACTGACCTCAATAACCTGATTTTAGGCCCTTCCTCATCCGATCCATCTATCGTAACTACAACTTCTTCTTCATTGTCTCTCCTACCTTCAGATCCCTTCTCCTTCCTGCTTCTACTACTGCCAAACGGGCATTAAGGATCCTAATCTCTTCCCATAGTCCTTCCTCTGCTACTCTCCGAAAACCTCTCCCACGACCTCATCTTCCAACTTCCATTTATTAAGAAAGATCAAAACCTACTCTGATACCACAATATGATGGGACTAGCCCCTTTTAGCTTGCAGATTAACAATAATTAAACGGTGATTAACAATCGGATAAAGTCAATGCAATTATGATTAACACAGATATTTTGTTTTGGCTTGATGGCGCGGTTAATTGTTAGGTACGGTGGTAGATGTGAGAGGACACTTGTCCCTGCCTCGGACTTCACCCTTCACGCTTCACCTATACTCCTCCAACCCTCATTTCATTTGCCACTTTAACACTAGGCTTTGCTCTGCTCGCGGTGAGGGTTTGTTGATGATTTGTCTGTGACTATGTTGAGAGTTAACAATGGTGTTCAGTCTGCAACTGAGTGTGGATTCTTCTGCCGATGACTTGGCAACTTCGTCGACCCTTCCTACTATGTTGTCCAATTGGTCTCACCTGGGCACTATGTTGATGGCTTTGTCGATTTCGTTAGAGGGTTTCTCTGTCCTGAAACTCAATTGTTCTCTGTGTGCCTTCACTGTACAATTTATTGTTTTCTCGCTTATTCGTTCCTTTGGTTAACTGGTTCTTTCTCTGTGTTGTTCCTTTACAAGTTGCGGTCACAAGGGACCAGTTCCGTGGCTCTGCTTGGCAAGGTAAGCTCTCTGTCTCTACTACATTTCTTTTTCACAATTTTTGTTTTTACTGAGGGTAGTTGCTCCTCGTGAGCAGGGACTCCCTCTTGTGGCTGCGACCTGGTTGTGGGTTCTTTGCGCCAGTGTCATCCACTTCTCTGGTGAGCTTTCTAAACCCTCTCCTTTGTTGTTGTTCGCCCTTTTATTTCAGTTGCAAGTACTCAAATTCTCACACCCTTCTACTAGCGGTAACTACAGGTGGGTGGTTGCTTTGGACGCCCACTTCCACGACGGTCATTGTCCGGTGAACCCGGTAGGGTCGCTCCTTGTCACTAATATATGTTTCATTCTTATTTTGGTTATGGTTCCAACACTTTTGTTGTCTGGTAGTTTGTCTAGCTCTGAGGGCCTTGGTTCTTTGGTTGTTGTTAGCCACCTTTGGCTTTGCCCTTTTTGTATATTAATTATGTTGTCTCAACAGTCTTGAATATTTTCTAGGTCTTCAAACCCTGGGTCTATCATGGGTTGTCTCTAATGAGACTCGTCCCATCTTGGCAATTGCTATTCTGGTATTTTTTGTAACTCATCTTCCTGCATGACTCTTATTTGAAAGAAAGAAAAGAATTTTGTTTGTATGGCTATGGTTTACCTGAATATGCAATGTGGTCATTTTTTAAGCTAAGTCTGTCAATTCTGTAGAGGCTTCTCCATGACGTTTGTCTACTCTTCGTGGGTTCAGAATTCGTTGCTGGTTGGAACTATAATTTCACTCTTTGCTTTTCAAATGTCTTCAATTGTTGTTATTTCCATCTTTGAGACTCTGTTGCTAGAGAACTGGTAGAGCTAGTTGTTTTGGAAAAGAAAAAGAAAATACATCGCTCGGTTCCTTGTCAATGCACACAGTATTTGTATGGAAGGGATTAACAGTTAGCTGTCAATGAATTCATTACTCTGCCTTGGTCAATACACAGTAGTTAAATGGAAGAGATTAATAGATAGATATAAATGGATAAAAATGTTATGCACAGAAAAGAAATTCTTGTTTTATTTTCTTCTATTCTGTCTCTTGTAATCGAACCCCTACAAAATATGATATGCTTTCTTTTGTACTATTTCGAGACAGTTTCTCACAACTACTCGCAATTACATCGGTAATTAAATAGTTATGAAAACTGTTTTTTTTGTTTTCTTGCTTTGTTGGAAAATATTTTCTACGAAAGATAACTGTTTAATTTAAAAAGAAAAACAAAGAAAAAGGTGGTTGTAACAACCTTCCTCTAATCATGATGTTCCTAAGTGCCATTTGCCTAATAAAGTAAAATACAAAACAAACAAGTCCCTAAATGTTGTTTTAACCAACAAATGAAAATGAAACTAAACGATGAGTGTGAACCTATTCTTCCTAGTTGAGACCAAACACCCCAGCCATGATACCCTCAGCTCGATGCTTCTGCATCATTTTTCATTGTTTCACTTCATTGACCTTGATATTGAAAAAACATCACCATAATATTTTGGTCAATGCTCTTAATCTCTCCATGAGCAAGATAAACAATGGTATTTGTACTTACATTTATAGATCCTACCTTCAATCCACATGCCTGAACCTAGCAAGTCACATTCTTCTATATTTTAGCATTACTAAAACTTCCATCTATAACATAGGGATGTGCTCATCCATCAACCAGCGTTACGCATCGAACTCCAACTACCTTACAACTTAAGTACCCCTCTCACCCAACTCTAAGTTCGATCATACTAGCTTCACATTGAGAAAAGTTATAATTTCCCTTAAATCACCATATCTATAAAATATTCTTCTTAGAGCCTAAGTGTAAGGGCCAATTTGTAGTTATATGCTCTCTGTAATACAAAATTAGAAGGTCATTCTTTTGTCTCTTTAGAGATTTTCTTCTCTAGGCACTTGTGGCTTATGAGGACTATAGATAATTAGCCCTCCTCCTCCAAAATATGTTTAGCCTTTTTTCGCTAGCTCATCAGAGGTCAATTACCTAGATCAACATACATTATTTAACCATATCTTACTTTTAACCCTCTAGAACTAGTAAGAAAAAAATCCTATGGTCAACTTCCAAACTCACCTAATAAACTTATGAGATGCCATAAACTCAACTACACTTATAATCTCACACCTAATTCTTTACTAATTTCAAATATTAGATATGATTAAATATAAAATAATAAATTCCAACTACTCATTTATACTTCCCATCATATTAAATTAATTTGTTTGAATTATTTTTAATTTTTCTTAATTTTAAATCATCTATCTTTAAAATATCTATTAAAATATGCTTTCACTTTTAATATTTTCTTATCACTTTCATATATTTTAAACATTTTACATGCCTATATAAAAAATAACTTTTATTAAAAAAAATAATATTCTAAATTAATTAAAACGAAATATAACACCTTTTTAATAATAATTATGAAAATATATGAATCCCCATTTTTAATAATAATAGTTATTAATATATAATTTAGAAAATATCTCTATAAATTGAATAGTGCCGTGGTTTTTAGATTTTAATTAATAATTTTTTTTAAAATTAATTTGTTGAATTATTTTATTTTTCTTAATTTTAATCATCTATCTTTAAAATATTAATTTTACTTTTATTTTTCTTATACTTTTATATATTTTAACTTAAAATTTTTATATTCAATAACTTTTATTAAAAAAAATAATCTAATTAAATTAAACTAAATATACACCTTTTTAATAATAATTATGAAAAATGTATGAATCAACCAATTTTAATAAACTAAATATACACCTTTTAATAATAATTATGAAAAATATATGAATCAGCCATTTTTAATAAATAATAGTTATGTAATATATA
>APFE030175319.1:163813-201918 GCA_000404065.3 Pinus taeda
TTTTCTTTTCTTTGTGGTTGTGGTTCACTGACACTTTGGTCAACAGGTAGTCACTGCTTCCACAGAAAAATCTGTTTTTTCTTTTCTTTTTGGTTGTGGTTCACTGACACTTTTGTCAACAGTGGTCACTACGTCCACAGAAAAATATGGGTTGATCGACCCCGAAGAGGATCTAGCCCTGTGGCCCACTAGCAAGGCCTAACCCCAAGAGCTTCGGGCAAAATGGACCCTATGACCTCCACAGAAAAATCTGGGTTGATCGACCCCGAAGAGAATCTAGCCCCGCGGCCCACTAGCAAGGCCTAACCCCAAGGGCTTCGGGCTAAATGGACCCTATGACCTCCACAGAAAAATCTAGGTTGATCGACCCCGAAGAGAATCTAGCCCCGCGGCCCACTAACAAGGCCTAACCCCAAGGGCTTCTGGCAAAATGGACCCTGTGACCTCCCGAACGGCCAGGCACTGATTTTGACCAACTGAGCTAGCCCTTGGGGCTTATAAAAACGAATTAATATATAACTTAAACATATATATATTTGAAAAAACATGAAACTAGATTTTTATCCATGGACATTTAGTCTCACTTTTCTATGGAAATTATTCATCTATAAATAGGCTTTATTACAATATTATGGGTCAATATCATGGCTTATCAATACCACATATCCAAAAAAAATATAATTCACTGTCATTTTTTTCAATTAATCAAATTAATTAGAAGAGAAAAAAAAAACATAAATACTTTGTAGATAAATTTCAACTTTTAATTTATATATATTTACTAAAATTATTTTAAAAAATTCCATTAAAAAAATATAATATATATATTATATAATATATATATATATATATATATATATATATATATATATTCCTTTAAATTTTAAAATAAATTTAAATATTTTAAATTATCTTCGAATAATTTATATATTTTATTTAATATTTAATATTATTTATTTTAAATGAATTATTAATTATCTTACATTTATATAACTTTATTTATAGTTATAACATTATAATATAGAGGGAAAAAAAGTATAATACATATAACTTTAAAATTTGAAGGTTCCCCAAACGCTCTAACTTTTAGGTATAATTGTTGGTAAATCGACCCCTATCGAAAAGAGAGAGAAATAGATTTATGTTTGGGCATTGAAATTTCAATTCACATTTATTTAATGATTAATATACATTATATAATTAAATTTGTTTTCTTTTTTAAGGTGTTGGTAATTTATTGGACTAGCTTACGCTTAATATAACCCGTGCACATTTAAATAGAAAAAAGAAATTACAAATTAAACTTCTTAATATTGATTAATTGTTTTTTTATATCTTCTTTATATTATAGTAAATTTCAAACTTTAATTATCTTACAAAATCTAACTCTCAAAATCCAAGCAAACTCAATTATTTGTATGTTCTTCAAATTCAATTTTATATATATATATATATATAAAATCTCATCTAAGTTTTATACATCGTCCCTTTCACACCTTCCAAATGGGATAACGCGTACAACATTAAATCCCTAAAGAAATTTTACCTCTTCTATCTTTTGGTTCCTTTGGAAATGAATTGTTTTACTTATCAATTTTTGTTTCTGGTCATAAATGTTATAGTCTATTTTTTATAGGTTTTGGAGTTTTTGGGTCGTATTTTTTATCCAATTTTCTCAAAATTTGGTAGAGATTTTTTGGAATCACAAGTTTGAGCTATAAGCTCTCTACAATCGAGTGTCCAAGGGTTTTCTAGGGTGATGAATCCATATATGCAGTCTTAAATATGCATTAAAAAAAACATTTTGAACAACAAAAAACTTATGATTTGACCAATAATTGTTTCCCTGAATTCTGACCAAAATATCCAAAACCTATAATAATTAGGCAACGCAATCACAAATCCCTCATATGCCTAAGGTAGTTAATCCCCAAACAAGTCACCTAAAACTGCAATACACCTTTTCAATCCTAACTTTGTTAGAATACCAAATCAACTTAATATCATAGGAAGCCAAATTAAGTGCCCACTCTATCACATCCACATCAATAGAGTAATTCACTCATTTTCCTTCCATCATCACAAAATTAATTGTTTTTCTCCTATATTTAGTAATGCATATTAAATAATTATGAAAAAGGTTGTTATATTAATTATCTTAACATGTATATTATATAATTATGAAAATAAGGTATGAAACTAAGTCACATGACATGAGGACACAGAGGGCATACAAATATAAGTATTCGACATGAGATATGGCGAATATGGAAATAGGACACAAGGGACACATTATATATATATATATAAAAGGAGACTTACTAAGCTCCAAACGTTTCAAATTTACTTGGATCTCAGACAACCCTCTGACATATACCTAGCATTTTTTTAAGTGTTGTCAACGACAGATGAAAGGTAATTTTGTAAGATTTGATAGTGACCCGATTCCTATCCTAATGAGTTTTACCATGTTCGACCTACCAACCGAGATGTAGCATTAATAAGAGAAAAACCAAAAATATTTAACAAAAGGATCTTGTATGATTAGGTAGACCTCAAGCTTATTTGTAGTAGGCTGCAAATTGGAAATAAATCCTCATATCCTTCAAACCAAAAGGGCCAGTGATGCAGGTGCATAGGTCGAGCACAAGATATAAACAATTTGGACATGAGCTTACCAATGTGATAGGATGGTCACATGATAATGCTAGGGAAAAAAATTAATGTTAAGAAACTCATAATATTTAATTTAGGAATAGGTTTTGATTTTTTAGATATAAGATTGGAGAAGTTATTTCTGAATTATAAATATAGTTTAGCCAGTGATGGATGTGCATAGGTCAAGTACAAGATATAAACAATTTGGACATGAGCCTACCAATGTGATAGGATGGTCATGTAGATATTTCACTTGTAGAACAAACTGATATATGCAATGTCCTAAAGCATAATACTTTTTCTACTTCTACAAAACATTAAGTGAAAGCATAATCGAATTCATGAGCAACATCAAGTAGAAACATGCATAACTGATCAAAAGAAATAATCACACATAACACAAGATATATCTAGGGGAAAGCACCAGCATAAAACCCCAACCATGTATTATCAATCAAGTGGAGATCCTTAACAACATACAAAAAGAATCAGCTCAATAGTTATCCTGCTCTCTCTATAATCAGAAGATCCTGATGATCTTCAATCAGAAGATGAAAATCGTGGACTACCTAGGCCTTAATATATAGGCCACAAGTCCTCCAATCTCCTATAATAGATCCTTCTCCATGCAAGGAATACTTACTAGAAATATCCAAGCATCTGATAGTACATTGTCCCACATCTGATCTCAATTAGGTCTCTGACAGAACTAACATGCAACAATTATCCATGAGTGAATTCTCAGTTATCTAAAATAATAGTTGTCACATGCATGCAAGCATTAACGAACTATATTTTATTATTTTAACAACTTGTTAAAATAATCTAACTAGACTTGACTGGTTAGAACTAAGTCAATTTCTCTCATTATAGAACTCATACTTAATTCCTCAATCAGTGGAGAGAACTCATGTGCATGCTCACAAAGACATCAAATTCGAATTTCCTTAACTAATTAACTCGACTGAATTAATTAATTAATATTTCCAACTGTTGTTAAGACCAAAATTAATTTTACTTCCTATAGATGGGCTAGGGACTGCTATAAATAGGAAGGGACCCAGAAATGCTATTTTTAGAACTTTCTATTTTTAGTAGTTTCACCTCTCACCCAATGTGGCCAATGACCTCATTGGCCAAACTGCTATTTTAGACATGCTATTTTTTTCAGGTCTATTTTTAGCATATTCTAAATTTAAAATTTCTTGTTGCACATTTTTCAACACTTCCTCTCAACAAGAAAGGCTTTCTCTCGAACCTGATCCTGTAACTCTGGAATGTTCTACATGCAACACATCTACCTGGTCCACTTGCTCCAACAACACTTGGAAAAAAAACACTCCCAACTGACCACTCTGTTGGGCTAGGAACATAATCTGATGTTGAAGCTCCACCTGTTGTTGACAAGTGCTCCCTCTCTGACATCTGCACTACTGCAACATCTCAATGCATCTTGCACCATTGCACACCTCTCTGTGCCACCTAGCACTGTGCAAAACACTTGTACCTCTCGCATTGCTACAACCTACTAGCTATGCACTGTCCTGGGATTCGTTGCACTGTCGCTCTCTCTGCTGCTCCATCCACATCTATCTCTATCCAATTAGTCAGTTCCTGCTACTCCACATTAGGGCTCCTGTAGCAAGGTCTCATCTAAGAGGTTGGGTACCTCAAGGGTCCTGCCCCTCCTCCTTGGGACGATCACTCTATACGCCCTACCTCCTACCTGGACGTATGGCTGCATGTGATCCCTCTACCCACTTGGCTCAAAGTTTCCCCCAACTGGAGGTCTCTACATGAGTAGATGTCTCTACTCGATCTCCTCTTAGCTTCCCTTGTTGTGGCTGCTCCACAACCTCCTGACGCTACTACACCAATCGTGGCTCCTCCATAATCGTCTGAGACTTCTTCTGGCTCTGCATGTTGAGAGGTAATATACCCTCCCTCTCAACCACCAAGTCTCCATCAGTTGCTTGCTGCTCAAGGCTTTGCATGCATCTTGAACCTCAAGAGCTTACAGGTTCTTGACTTGTGAACCAATCTGCTTCACTTGTCTAGTGATGATGTGTCTAAGGAAAACCTTTCCCTTACTGAAGACTACATCATAGCCTCTATCTTCCAGCATCACAATCAACACCAAGTTTCTCTTCAGTCCTGGTACATACTTGACATTGGTCAAGGTAAGGCAAGATCCATGTTCCCTCTAAAAAATAACTGTGCCTATACTTGAGACACTATAATTCTCATCATTACCCATCCCTATGAGTATCTGGAGATCTTTCTCCTCCAAAGTACTGAACAAAACCTTGTCGTCAGTCATGTGGAAAGAAGCTCCACTGTCAAGAAACCAACCACTTCCCACCATGGATGAAACCATGCATGTGAAGAGTGTGAAATCCAACTCAAATTGTGAAGCAAGTGCCTCACCTTCAGATCCTTCTGCAGATCCCTTATTGGATTTCCTCCGTGGACAATTTGTAGCATAATGGCCCACCTCATGACAACGAAAGCATCACACTTTCAATTTGTCAACCTTCTTCCCATCATTGGAGGAGCTGGATACGAAAAGAGAAACCTTCTCCTTCCCCTTCTTCACCTTACTCGCTAAGGCATAGTTCTCCTCATCGTGCATGGATGAAGAACTGTCTCTAGTGCTCCATCTGATCTCCTCATGCATCAAATCCAACCATAGTCATTCCCAACCTGGCAGTTTCTCCCTTCCATTCACCAAGTCCTGGTAGCTATGCTAGCTCTTAGGAAGGCCAAGGAGTGCTATACTCACCATATCCTCATTCGATGTCATGACCCCTACACTTGCAAGCTCATCCATACATGTGATGAGCTTGGTCAGATACATAGAGATCGTCTCATCCCTTTCACACTTGATCTTTGAAATTTTGTCCTTCAGTGCCAGCTTCCTCTGATCACTGCTATTCTGATATAAATCTTTCAGTGTTTTCCACATTGCATGCAGAGTCTCCTTCCCATGGAGGCTCGAGATAATGGTGATCTCACACTCCCTCCAAGGGAATTCTCCTAGCTATAACCACACACTTCCTCCATTCCACCTGCTCAGTCTTGTCAGTAGGCTTAGGAATTTCTTGATCAATGAAATCCTTAAGAGCATTATCTTCCAAAACTACCTCCATGTGATCCTTCCAAGCTATATAGTTTAAGCTGCCATCAAGGGCATACTCAAGCCTCAAACCATTGAACGCCATCGATGAAATAGATGTGATAAGAACTTGAGATCTATATCAAGAATAAGAAACTTCGAATTCCTCCTGCTAGTATATTGTTCTTACTTGATCACCTGTGCTCTAATACCATGTAGAAATTTCACCTGTAGAACAAATCGATATATGCAATGTCCTAAAGCATAATACTTTTTCTACTTCTACAAAACATTAAGCGGAAGCATAATTGAATTCATGAGCAACATCAAGTAGAAAGATGCATAAATGATCAAGAGAAATAATCACACATAACACAAGATATATCCAGGGGAAAGCACCAGCATAAAACCCCAACCATGTATTATCAATCAAGTGGAAATCCTCTTCACAATACAAAAAGAATCAGCTCTCAAGCTATTCAGTTCTCAATGAGCTATGAAGATATGTCTCATGAACCAACCAAGCCTTGTATATAAAGGCTCTACCTATGGTCCAATCCCTATTTCCTTGCACGGTTTTCTTAGGAAATAATAGCAAAAGCATATGCAATTAATTCCAGACATACCAAGTTAACCAATGGTCCAACTACGCAATCCTTGAGGACACTAGTTCCTCAACCGTGCAAAAACTACTTACTAGAAATAGTCAAGCATCTGATAGTACATTGTCCCACATCTGATCTCAAATATTTCTTTGGCAGAAATGACATGCAACAGTTACCCATGGGTGAATCCTCAGCTATCTAAAATAATAGTTGTCACATGCATGCAAGCATTAACAAACTATATTTTATTATTTTAACAACTTGTTAAAATAATCTAACTAGACTTGACTAGTTAGAACTAATTCAACTGATTCTCTCATTATAGAACTCATACTTATTCCCTCAATCAGTGGGACAAATCATGTGCATGCTCACAAAGACTTCAAATTTGAATTTCCTTAACTAATTAGCTCAATTGAATTAATTAATTAATATTTCCAACTGCTATTAAGACCGTAATTAATTTTACTTCCTATAGATAGACTAGGGACTGTTATAAATAGGAAGGAACCCAGAAATACTATTTTTAGAACTTTCTATTTTTAGCAGTTTCACCTCTCACCCAATGTGGCCAATGACCTCACTGGCCAAACTGCTATTTTTAGACATGCTTTTTTTAGCAGGTCTATTTTTAGCGCATTCTAAATTTAACATTTCTTGTTGCACATTTTTCAATAGAGGAGCCTTAGGTGATTGAATAGTTTCCTGATCAGAAGTGAGACTAACCCCAAGGGAGCGATGACCTGACATAACCATCAGCTCGGGCTGAAGTGCCTCGACAGCCTTGGGTGTTTCAACTTCATCATTAGGTAGATCATCATAAACTAGTGGCTTTGAAAGATCAACTGCGATAGAGTCATGATCATGATCAAATATGATAGCAAATGGATCACTACAACCATGATCAAAAAAATCAATGATTTCATTAGCATCCTCATGATCATATGAATCAAACAGAGGGGTAGATGAAAACTGAACAAACTCATCCTCTAATTTTCCAGAAAAGAAAGATGAAAGATAAAGTGGATTTTCAATGAATAAATTATCCTCTCTGTTGTTGAATGATGGACCAACATTCGGTGTGCCCTGTGAGTGATCAATAATAGGTGCATCTGTGGATGGAGATACACATGCAAAACCGTGGATGACACGTTCACCAAAGATGGCAAGAAAGAATGGAGGAGGTCCAGATGGAAGGAATTCATCCTTTGTCGAGTGTTGATGTTCAAGATCCCACTCATAATATTCATGGATGACAATGCATGTTGGTTGTGTAACACCAACTCTGTCAGTGGCTTGTTCCTTGTTCACAACAAGTGAAGAGTCCGGAATGGAAGAACACACAATAATATCATCTGGAGGAACATCTGAGTGCAAAGATGGAGGTTGTGGAACAAAATTCATATGCCAACTCGAAGGAATTACAACCAAATCTGTGCGAAAATTCAGTGAAGTGATGTTGGGAGGATGTGAAAGTTGAACACATGTGTGAGCATGATCCTCAACATCACTCAACAGTGGTTGGGCTATTTGATGTGGGGATGGTAGAAAATTAGTCGTGACATTGACTGCATCCGACTAAGATTGTGTAGATCTCTCACTAAAGAAGGTCGAGTGAGGCTTGATTTAAAACTTCTTCTTGTGACGAGCAGATTTCTTAATGCAATACTCAAATCGGTCCCAAAGATAGGAAAATTTCATTTGGCTCCTCGAAGCTTGAAACTGTAACACGAAAGCACTGCAAAAAATCCATAATTTATATATTCAGAGCCTTTTGTTTCTGTAACAGTTTTTGGTCAAGATGGCCTGGATCAAAATGATAGAAAGTGTCTTCAATGAGATCACAGAAGTGCTCAAGTGAGTGCACACTATTAGCTAGTAGGATGAACAACCATCGAAGTGGAGATTCGTGAAGTGTGTATGCAAGAAACAAGTTGGCATGTTCGTTAGAACACTCATCTTCTTCATGAAGCATGGAAAGAAAGTCATGTAAGTACTCAGGCCAGGCCACTTTGCCTTCACCATCATACGTGTAAGTGGATAAGTGATTGAAAAACTCCCTCGTGATGGTGACATATTCATGAATCAAAAAACATTGCGCAAGGAGAAGAGTGCAAGAATCCACAAAAGATATGCCAAGGTTCAAAACCGGATGAGAGGACACAACTTGTCATTTGGTCCTCCTTCTAGTGCTAGAAATGTTGATGGTACTAGACCCGCCAACATATCAGGGGATCTCCATGGTAATAAGTCCCAATTAGACCTCAGGGCATTTGGTGTAGTAGTCCAAACAGTGGGTAGTATGGTAATGCCTTGACCACGATTTCACATAGAGGCAAGTAAGATAACTCTGTTGGTAGCAAGGGTATGACAACTGTAGTCAGTCAAGGAAGGTGCATGAGAAGTTCTAACACATGGGGGTTGAGATGAGTGCGCCCCTTGGCAACTTGCAATAGTACCCGCCTTGGAAGGAAACACACAAGAAAAGATACATCACAACATGGAAGGCAAGTTAGCAAGCAATCCAAAATGATGGTTAAACCAACAATACATTTGAGAAAGATTCATATATACTTATATAGAATAGTCCATACATGCATGCATGAGAAAACCAATACATATATCATTTAGAGTAAACCAGATAACATAGAATATAATACAACATATGCATGAAATGTGCTGGCTCTTATTATATAAAGAAGTGTAAGTTCCAGTCATACAATATATACATGTCCAACCACTAGTTCCAATAGTGAAATTTTATAGCCACATCCACCTGCTCCTCCAAAGAGATGTACTAGCTCTACGTAGGGGAGAAGCCAAGGCTCATTACAATACTATCGAAGCTCTCTCCAAGATAGTCTTATCGGAAGCTTGGCTGACCAAAAGCCTTTACAATGAGTTATGAGGAACTATTTATAGTGAAGGGTGGGGTGACCCTTTACATTCCCCTTTGTGACAATTTAACTACCCTCATGAATCTTCACCTACTCTATGACTGTTACATCCAACTATCTCAACTTAACTTACACTTGACATGACTTTACATGACAATGCACATGTGAAACAAAATGGCTTGAGCAAGCCAAGCTAGACATCACTCTGACTTAGACAACCATGGAAGTCTAACTTCTCAACATCCTCATGCTGATCGATAGTAACATATTGATGCCAAGATTGGTAATCCTTGATGGTCTCTGTGTGCTCCATAGTGACATTTGTCTAAAACTTGACTCTTGCCTCCATAGTATCTGGGTACACTGCTTGGGCTCCTCTATCCAACTCATTTGAAAGCATGTGCATCATTGTCTTCAATGCGGCTAGACCAGCAACATGCTTGTGCATGATGTCTGCACTGATGGGTAAGTGTGGGTTGGTGACAATGTGCATCAAATCATTGAACTATCAGTCAAGCTCTAGTCGGACCTGTTTCTTTGTCTTCACTTGGGTGAGAGTCCCAATAGATGGGAAGCCTATATGATAGTGATGAGATACAAGAGCTCTTCATAGTTCTGGATCTGACTCCTAATATGTGCGTTCAGCCTGACCACGTTTTCCCTTAGCATATGAGGGAAGTGAAGCGGGGCTCCCTTTTATTTCATCGTCCATGTTTGCATGTCATCATCAATAGGATGCAATTTTGTCAAGATACGTGCTCTTCTAGCACATCGCTGCTGCCATCTGTTGAGATGGATGACTGCTTTATGCATGGTACCAAACTTAGAGCAACGCTCGCATAACTGTGTCAAGGGACAATACTTCATCTAGTATTTCCTTCTAGCTCAGTTCGGGCATACGTTTTCACCAAATCCCCTCCTTGCTTGGTTGTATGTAGTTCCTTCGCCATTCGCTCATTCTTAGCTATCAGGAAGAAAACACTTGATCTAGTGGCTTCGACATACAGTTTGGTTGCATCGGCCAAGGATGCTAGATGTTTAAGCACATCAATCTCGATCATTCATTCCTCAACTTGCATAGGAGATGTATGATCCTCCGGAGTTGACACTTTGTGAGACTGCAAAACTCTATGTTGAGATTCATCAAATGAGATGTTGTGCATCTCTCCTTCCAGCTGATCACCAAGGATCTTAGTGCCTCCTTGGTCACTTGAGACTTGCTCATCATTTGGATGCAGTGAAGCAGGTAAGTCGACCTCTTAGTGATGAGGCATGAGGTCGGTGTCTTGTTCCAACTCCTGTTTCTCCATGTCTGCTTCCAACTTTTGAAGTTCTTGTTCTATCTCATGAGTGAAGTCTTGTTCCTACGATGGTTCACCCTGTTTGCCTGATGCCAATTGTTTTGATGCATCAACTACTTGTATGGGCACTATTTCATTTGTTTGCACATGTTGTGCCCCCTATTGTATCTGCTACTACTGCGCTTCCCTCTCCCTTTTGCACAAATCTTGTTCCTTTTGAAGTTTCTCCCTCAGCTCATACAAATCCTTCTTTCCTTCTTCCATTTTTCTCTTATCCCTCTGGCTCTACATGATTCACATGTCACGTTGATGCCTCTTGATCTCTATAGCCTAATTGATTTCTCTACTAATGGATCTACGTAGAACTTGCACCTTTTCTCTTCATCCATGTGATCAACAATCTTCCTCTTACCTTTCTCGCGCACTGGTATGCTTGCCATTATTGCTACTGATGTTGTTGCTGGTGCTCTCCGAGATGCTGCTTCATGTTGCTTCACTAATCACTCCACAACAAAGATGACCTATTCGTTGGGTCTGGAGAAACTGTAGCAATATCTCCATGGGTCCTCCTCGGCCCAATGAAATGCCCTGTGGATCCAGTTGAACTGAAATCTCATGCAATGATCCTTCACAATATAATGTGGGTCATACAGATTGTAACTTCGGAGGTCGAATGCATACTTCTTCATCTGTTCTACTTCGACATTCGCTTGCTTGATACTCTGGATCTCATATAACCCAATCCGCAATGGAAGAGCGAGCCAAGGGGCCTTCTTCTTCAGGTTTAGTCTAGTTGTCAATCCTGCTGATATGTGATAACCTACTTCCTGCATGACAAGTATGTCCAAGGAAAACTTCGGTAGAACATGAGAGGCTTCTCCGCGCTGAAAATTCGAATGAAGGGGTTGGGTGGTGAGGCATACCATTCAAAAATGTCTAACAATGCCTCCATTTTTTCCTTTGACATGCAGGGTGGATCTTGTTTGAATATCATCTTGTAGACTGGGGTGAAAAAATGAGTGGGCAACCATGTGATTACTCCTCTGAAGTTGAATTTGGACAACAACATGAAATATGTGTTCGCAGCAGTCTCCACTGGTGACCATGCCCACTCCAAGCCTGGGAACTCCTGTTGGGTGTAGATTGCATCTAATATGTAGGTGGACATGTAAATATTTGCATTCATAGCTTTGGGTAACTATCGAGCCTTCATTACTTGTTCCTTCAGCTGATGAGACAACATGCTAGACTAGTTGCATGTTTTTCCCTCTCTAACCAGTTGGTCCAACGATCACCCAACTATGTGGAAAGGTTTTTGTGCTTTCTTGGTCATATAGTTGACATCTTCTATAGTATCTTCAGCTTGTATATTTGGTTGGGTGCCAACCTGAACCGAGCTGATTCCCTTACCCAATTCTTCAGAATGTCTCTAGAGTTAGCATTGCTATTGGGTAAGCTAAAGGGAGTCTTCATGATAGTCACAGGCTCTGACATCTAATACATCTCATCACAGTCTTGTGCCAAGAAGGTTTCAAGCTTCAACCCACTGACACTTCTCAAGGTCATCATCTCAGGATCAGTGTGGGAGATGATTCAGTGTATCATGTCTGCGCATGGGAACACGGGTATCTGCATGCAATCTGGTACAAGCTGGACTTGTGAATGTTTGCATACACCTAATGGTCTATGAGGTCTTCCTCAAAAGTTCCCTCAAATGCTTCATTGACCTCTTGCCACTTGAGTTTGATCTCCTTTTCTAGAAACAACTTTGTATCTTCATAGATTGGTAGACTAGAGGACACTCGCTCAATCGCTGCTCCAGTTTCCTTTTCATTAGTGTCTTATGATCTCGCTCTCTTGGAATCCATTAATCCTATACCGCTAAAAAGCATATGAACACTTGAAAGATTAGGAGACAAGAAACATGCATGGCAAGACATCTGTCAGCGCAAACTAAAGCAAATTCGGGGAATGACATAACACATACCTGGGGAACTGATAGGAAAGATTGCACAATTTCTTTTGGGAGACTGGGTGAATGGCTTTGAGAAATACACAAATGGTACTGGTTGTTGGCTGCTGGGATTGCATAATGCACAATTCCAGTTGGGAGTGACTGCAAGCTCAGAGACTGCATTGCGCAATTTTATGGGCCCGTAGTCTCTGTCCCCTATAAATTCATAAAATAATCTTGGAGGAGATTTCCTAGGGAGAAATGCGCATTTCTGGAGAGGAAGACAAAGACTTCCTTCCCCAGATTGCACAATGTTTTCTCGATGAAGGCAAAGTCTAGGCCAAGGTTGGCCATACTCACCGACGAGCAACTAAAAGCAAATATGAAAGTGAATGCATGGCGACATTAAATGAAAGAATAAGTGGTTGATAGTGCATGAAAACATGAATGAAAGATTTTATAAACAGATCAACGCACATGTGGGTGAAGCGAGTCGCCGAATCGGCGATCGTTCGTGCAAAACAATTTCATGCATGCGACAACAATGAGATAGCAATGAAAACTAAAACAATGCTAGGACAAGCTAGCATACATGTAAATGACATCAAGCATTCAAATAAATCAAGAAAACAACACTGACACAAGGGAAAACATAAAAAGCTATAGAAATGCTGAAAAAGACAAGTTGAGGCCACTTACCCATGAATAGATGAGATAGACCTATGAAAGAGTCCTAGATGCGTTGTGGGATGTCAGAGCTCCAAAATTGATGTGAAATAATGAGCTCTTTGGCTCGGAGCTAGGCTGGCTGCCCAGGAGATTTGCATAATTTTTTAGTAAAGAAGCTGATTTCTTCCCAAATTTGTGCAAATTTTGGGATGAGCAGCCCTACTGGGGAAAATTGCGCAATTTTGACTGCGAGGGCTGACTGGCAAAATTGTGCAATTCTGGAGCCCAATAGGTTTCCAGATAGGATTACACAATTTCTTGAGGGAAGGCTAGTTTCCCTCCAGAATTGCACAACTTCTCAGAGGAGCTGCTCAGCCTGCAGCTGGACCAAGTTCGAATGAATAGCTTGAGAAGAGAATGCATCAAGTTGTGATCGACAGGCTGCCTTTAAGCAATAAAAACACTAAAGCTTGTGTACTTGATGAACCAAGACAAGGTGTTGCGAAAAGTTGGTAGGGAGGCTCCAAAACGAAGTTAAGGCAAAATTTTGGAGGGTGGTTGTAGTTGCTACAACACCTGCGAATAACTCCTTCCAAAACTTGGAAGTGAACTTCACATCCTGATCTGACACATTCTTCTTTGGAATACGATGTAGTCTAACCACATCTCGGATGAATACTTGTGCCACACTAGCAGCTGATACATAGACTTCACTGGAATGAACTGTGCAAGCTTTGTTAACCTGTCCAAAATGACCATGATGGAATCATGATTCTTTATTTTCTTTGGCAAGCCTATGATTAAATCCATGGAAATAACCTCCGATTTCCATTCTGGAATCGTGTTTAGCTATAACAATCCACTTGGATGTTTATGTTTTTCTTTCACTCACTGACAATTGAAACATATCGCCACATACCCTGCTACATCCTTCTTCAAGTTTAGCCAATAGTAAGATCTCTTCACTATTGTTAGTGTCTTATGGTAACCTAGGTGACCTGAATATGGTTTCACATGAAACTCGCTCAAGATCACCTTCTTGAGATTACTATCATCCAACACATATATCCTGTCGTGAAACCTGACCAATCCCTCTGTTGTGAGATAATAGTCCATGTCCTATGCACTTGCACCTATACCTATACTTGTAATTCCACCTATACTTGCACCACTACATGTACCTACACCTATACTTGTACCATGACCTATACCTGTATCCGTACTATCACCCTGCTGCAACCTGTGAACAATCTCCATATTCCTAACATCCTGTTGACCTAATTGCAAGATCCTATCATGTAAGTCTATCCCATAGGAGCTCATAATTTTCAAGTGATGTACCTATACCCATGTGTTGAGAGCATCTACCACCTTGATCTCTTTACCTTTGATGCACCTGATCTCAAAATCAAACTCGATGATCGTGGCCAACCATCTAGCCTGCCTAGCATTCAGATTTGGTTGGTGAAGCAAAGACTTCAACCTAATGTGATTGCTCATAAGCGCAATCCTCCTGCCAAGAAGATAGTGCCTCCACATATTTAATCCATGTATAATCGCTACTAACTCAAGATCATGTGTCGGCTAGTTCTGCTCGTGCTCATTTAGTTTCTAGGACACATAACATAACACATGTCCATCCTGCATAAGGACTCCAACAAGCCCTCTCTTGCAAGCATCTTTGCATACCACAAACTCTTTGTCCGTATATGCAATCTGTAGCACTGGTGCCTGTGTCAACAACTGCTTAAGATGCTCAAAGATAGCTTCACACTCCTTTTTCAATTCGAACTTCTTACCTTTCCTTTGCAATGATGTAATGGGATAAGAAATTTGTGAGAAGTTCTTGATGAATCTCCTATAATAGCTTGCCAAAGCCATGAAAGATCTCACCTCATCCACATTCTTAAGAGATACCCACTCCATGATGGCCCTTATCTTCTCTGGATTTAATGCAATGCCTTGCTTGGAGACAACATGTCCCAAGTAATGTACCTTAGTATGAAAGAAACTACACTTGCTGAGCTTAGGATACCACCGATGCTCCCTAATGAACCTCCACACTGCTGCTAAATTCTAGACATGCTCTTCCTCATTTTTAGAATATACCAGTATATCATCAATGAACATAATAATAAACTTATCCAAATATGGACGCAACACACTATTCATCAAACACATGAAATTAGTTGGAGCATTAGTTAAGCAAAATGGAACAAAAACAAACTCATAATGCCCATACATGGTCCTGAACATAGTCTTGTAAATGTCCTCCTCTTCAATGTGTACCTAATGGTATCTAGATCTCAAGTCAATCTTCGAGAACACTACTTCTCCCTTCAGCTGATCAAACAAGTCATCAATTCTTGGAAAATGATATCTGTTCTTGATAGTCATTTTGTTCAACTTCCTGTAATCAATTCATAATATGAGAGTACCATCTGTCTTCCTCACAAACAACAGTGGTGTGTCCCAAGGTGATACACTTGGCCTAATGTATCCCTTGTCCAACATTTCCTTCAGCTACAATTTTAACTCAACCAACTCAGGTGTGCTCATCCCGTAAGGTTCTTTAGATGTTGGAGCTACCCCTGACACTAACTCAATAAAAAATTCTAACTCCCCGTGAGGTGGCAACTTTGTAATGTCCTCAGGGAATACATCCTAAAACTGCTACAACGTTGGATATCTGTTAAACACATATGCATCCTCAACCTCTTTATCCTTATCACTAGATATGTGTACTACAAATAGCTTGCACCCTTTACTATGGCTATGCTTTTCTTGCATAGTCGTCACCATGCTAACAGATGTGACTTTTTCTTACCTTCCAAGGCTCTTGGTTCTCCATTGTCATCAAGACACTCAATATATTTTTCATAGAATTCAACCTTGGTTTTATGTAGATACAACCAATCCATGCCCAACAACATATTGTATGATCCCAACGGTCACACATTAAAATGTGTTGTTGTAGGCATATCATTTAAATCAAATGCGCAAGCTCTTACCCAATGATGAACTTGCTTCTTTGTACCTATAGCCAACTGCACTAACCAAGATTTTGCATGCAATTCCTTATTCAAACCACACTTATCCATCAAGTTGGCACTAACATAGCTATAATTAGATCTGGGTCAATAAAAATAGAAATAACTTGATCACAAAGATTATCGTCCATGTCAATGATAGATCCATGGTGTTTTGCCCGCCTGTTGTTCATTGCTGCATAGATATGTGGAATACTTTAACCAACGTTGCCAATAGTTTACGCCTCCTATGAATTGTATATCTTAGGAATACCACCTTGATTCTATCAAAAAACTATTTTAAGGTGTTCCTTGCCACATGTCCAACACTCCAATCGACCAGTACCAACACCTCTATGTTGTTGTTGCGACTCATGTCCTTGTTTAGCTACATTTAATCTCTTTTGTGGTGCCACATTCTCTTTCTCATCTGCATGCTGAGGCCTTGTCCTCTTAGGCTACCATTTACCTTTACCTTTTTCCTTTCCTTTCCATCCATGTTGATATTCATTCTTATGATTTTATTGCTCATAGAAATGCTTCAGTTTCCTAATAACTTCCTCAAGTGACTGAGGCTTATCATACTCAAGTTGATCTCTAAATGCTAATGGAAAATTAATGACAAACCGTTGAATTTTATCCTTCTCATTAGTAAGATATTGTGCATACCTCAATAGCTCTAAAAACTTGGTCGTGTACTCTTCATTCGTCATTGGTCCCATCTTTAGCTCATAGAATTATTTTTCCTTACTGTCATAGTATCTTTCTGACAAGTACTTCTTCCTGAAAATCCTCTTGAATTCCTGCCAGCTCAAGTCATTTTCCCTTATGTGTCTAACCCGCTTAACATCTTGCCACCAGATATATGATTTACCTTTCAAGATGAACATAAGTATTCTAGCCTTCATGTTATTTGTGTAATCATGCAACTCAAAGAATTTGTTCATTCCAAATATCCAAGCCTCTGCATCTTCCAACTTCTTCATATCTCTTTCAAAAGTAGGTGGTTTTTATTTCTTTAACTCATCCGGAAAGTATCCCCTATCATTCCCCTTGTAAGTATGATAGTGACGGCGATCATGATGTCTATACTCATCACCCCTGTACTCATCACCCCTCCTTTCTAGAGTGTCCAACAACCTCCCATCTCTCACTATATCATATCTATCCGACCTATGTCTACCAAGAGATCTACTGCCATATGCCCCATTAGTTCGATCCTCATGTCCATGGCTAATTCGAAGTGGCCCTTGTCACTACAAGTTTGAAAAAATATAGAAGTATAACAGTCACCTCTACATGATTCTCTTGTGCATGTATTATCCGATCATTATCCGCCTTACAACTCCTTATATCTTCCTTCAAACTTCTCAATGTAATTGCCAAATTTAGAGAGTTCTCAACACCATAGTACTCTTTAGATTTGTAGGGAGAGTCTCTGTAGTCAACCATCTTGCTATCCATTTGATATTTCTCTTGCTACAATGCATAATATGTGAGATAAAACAAACCACAATAAATCAACGTACCTTAGTATAGCTCGGGGAGGATACCTTGTCTGCAAGATCACCAAATGTATAGCTCGGGGAGGATACCTTGTCGACACTACGCAAGTAAATGTATCAACACATACACATCATTCTAACTAAGATCCAATCATCAATGCAAGGCCATATCAACAATGCATGCTATGACCTCATGCATGAAAACAACCATTACTCCACTATACACATTGCTACATGCAACCAAAAACATGCATAAGAAATGCCTAGCCAACTACAAGTACGGATAAATGCATGTAGTCAAACATAATCAAGCAGTTCTTGCAATCAACCTACAAGAATGATACATGTAATCAAAATATTCAAAATGTAACCTAACATACAAGGATGTAAGTAGACGACATAAAATCAACATGTAAACAACAATATACAGTCAGTCACATATTCATGTCAAATACTCTTCACAGAATCAACATCAAATTCTCCAGGATAACCATACTATAACCTTACTCCAACATCAAGAAATTGAATCAAGTATATAAGTGTAAGAGAAACACATGCAACTGACATGCATGCATGGCTAACACATTCAATACATCTAGTCTAAGAGTTGAACCATGCTTTGATGCCACTCTGCAACACCTTCCTTTCCTACATCCACCCAAGTAAGCATGCCAATTGAGGTAAACATGAAACAAGACACTACAATGATCATATTCGACCTCCTAGGTGATCTTAGGGAAGTGGAATCGATGGAACATCACACACAATCATCCAACATCTCAAAAAAACCCTCAGAAGACAAGTCAGCCACTTAGATAACCCGTCCCTAGGTCCCACTGCTATTCTGGACAACTTAGGCCATAGCCAGTCTCATGCTATGGGAAAGGGAGCGACCAAAGACCTAAAGTCACTCTCATAGGCTTGCCTTCCAGCGCCTGTGGACTAAAGTTTCTAGTTCTGAGCCATTGATCCCATGATTTAAGCCACTTTTTTAGGCCCAAAGCCTAGACCATTGAGCATAATGAAACGAAAGCTTAGAATCAAGTAAAGTACAGGGAAACAATGATGCAAAATTGATAAGTTGATCAAGACCTTAACCAGACCTCTACTAGCCATGATAGACATTTCATCAAACATATTGTCAACATGTAGCCTACATATGTAAACAACATAATTAAGTGTAGGGATCTCATACTTATCTGAGAATCGCTATGAACCATTGTTACCTTATGCCATTTGTTGTCTTATCACTTATTAGGTCATAGATACCATATCCATTCAATTACAAGTAAAAACATGTTGAGAGCCATACATATCTATTGTCACAAAATGTACATATAACTAGCATAATAGGAACATAAATACCATAGACATATCAACCATCAAAATCCATATATACATCAATACATTTTCACATCAAAATGAAGGGAATGAATTTCTCATTAATCAATGCAATGAACCAACCAGAGATGGGACTACCATGCTTCCCCCAACCGTAGAATGGCTTAGCCAAAACTCTCTTCAGCATTCACCCCCATGCCATCTTCCAAGCATGAATGTAGGACACAAATCAAAAGAACTAAATCAGTGCATACCAACACTAAACCACTTCACCCTGATCAATAGAAACTAGGCTTTACTGTAATCCATCCCAGATAGGTCAACATAATGAACACATCATAACAGGTTTTACCATGATCTCCACCCAATCACTAAGCCAAACAAGCATGAATACCACCATATTTTCTCCACCTACACCATGAGGAATTTTCCCATCTCCTAGTCTCTTAGGCTCTACCACAATCCAAACCTAGATCACTAGGCCTTAAACCAAGACCCACTCTCCAAGATTTAATGCCTATCCCAAAACCAGGATTACTAGGCCCAATGGAGAGAAAGCCACCTCTAGGCTTTACTGTATATCCTGCCTTTCACCAGCAAGGATTCCTAGGCCAGCCGAGGCAACACAAAATCTGGCTTTATTGCAACCCACAGTCTAGTTCAGGGGTTACTAGGCCATGTGTTCTATCATTTTGGAGATCCACCTCACTCATCTTCGAATCCATCTGACAATGTAGCTAAACCAAACACAAGAACCCCATCACACCATGGCTAACCAGAAATGGAAAGGCTAGGCTGAAAAACATTGTTACACCTAGCAAAACCCATGCCATGATAGAAAAGAACCACATGCAATACCGTGCATTCCAAATCTAGCAAGGAAAATACACATGCAAGTTGATACCTACAATGAAGCCTGTTGTAGTTGCTTGATCCTTCTTTTGCCTGCTTGATCCTTGCTTCCTCTTGCATTCTTTGCCTTTCTTGTTGCAATGCCAAAGTTCTCCAAGAAAACTCTAAGTGTCCAAGAGTATAAGAGAGAGAGAATAATGGAAGAGCTCCAAAGCTAAACTGAGAAAAGGTTACCAACCGATCCTCAGAAGCCTTTTTATGAATGAGGCCTCTATTTTTTATTTTTCCATTATCTTCCATTACTTTCCATTATTTTCCTTCATTTTCCTCCTAACATGCAACCCATGACCTTTCACCTCCTCTTTCTCCTAATTTCCATTATTTTCATAAATAATTGTGCCAAAAATTCCATTTTTCCTTTCCAAAGCCTTAGCCATTATCTTTGCCATTTATTCCAAACAACCCATTCCTTAAGCAATCTCCCTCCTTAAGAAATATGGAATCTATATCCCTTCTCTCAACTTTTAATTAATTACAATTTATTTAAATTGGAAAAATCTTAACCAAGGGATGTCATAATCCCCTCCCCCTTGGGGGGAACACCATCCTTGATGTTCAATAACCATATACAACAAAAAATGCTTTAAACCAAGCATTGTTGGTTATGGAGCCTTATATACACAACTTTTACAACATTTACATTTTATTTAGATTTCCCTTACTCAAAAAATAGGAAAGGAAATGTTGCCCACATCTGGTTATCCATTTCCCACATGGCTTCCTCGAGCCCAAGTGTCTCCACTACACTTTGAATTTCTCTATTGCCTGATTATGGAGCACTAGTTTCCTTTAATCTAGGATGCATAAAGGTTTTAGTTGGAACTCTCCCTATGGTTATACCTATAACACAGACCAATCAATCACATGATTAGGATCCTACACATATATTTTAAGTAATGAAACATGGAAAACACCATGCACTCTAATTAATGGAAGCAAAGCCAGCCTATAGGTCATTGGTCCTATCCTTTTGAGCACTTTAAAATACCCACAAAACCATGGTGTCAACTTGCCACATGACCCACATTTCAAGTATCTCTTCTTTGGTCTAACTCACAAGAAAAAATGTTCCCCAACTTGAAACTCCTTGTGAACTCTATGCTAGTCCACATAGCTCTTCTGCGTAGCCCATTCCACTTTATATTTATTTTTATGGTTTGTATTTCCTTCTCCATGTCTTTCAATATATCATGCCCAATAAGGACCCTATAGAAATATCGGTACAGGTATTGAAAAAATGAGAAAGTGTTTCGACAACCTTGTTATAGGTTTTACTTGAAGGAAAGATCAAAATGTGAAGTTTTAAAATTATACGTGGTTCCTGTGAAGAGTAGTCCTGTACATACACAGGTTCTTTGAAACAAAGTCGCATACATAAACCGAACCATGGAAAAATATATACCAGGGTCCATTACCATGGTAATTTTCCATAATATTATGATGACAATGTCTATTTGATACCATCAATGAATACCATCAACATTATCAAAGGATTTTCCTATGGTATTGGCAAAGGAAAAATATATATATGTAGATGGAGATCAAGGAGTTAAGTGTGTAATGGAATCGTTTGTTCATGTGTGATATGATTTGGAACATGTGTGCACTACGGAGCAAGGAGATGGCTCAAATCTAATAGATATGAAAGTATATAGAATATTAATGGATATAATTGCTTGATCTGTGTATGTTTGTGTAGCTAACAATGTTAGATATTTATCTATGATGATGGTATAATTTGAATGTAGTGATATGTGTCTATAATATTATGTGCATCAATATCTAGGTCTGATAGATGTGTTGATTTATAGCAAATATTTGATTTAGAAGTTTAAGATTTGTACGTAGGTTTTCTTCAGCATTATCGTGTACATACTCGGATCTGATTTAGTATTGTCACATACATACTCGGATCTGAGTCAGTATTGTCACATATAAATTATGTGATAATATATTCAGTATGTTGAAACCTATACACAGGTTTAACAAATGATAAGCGCGTATATGTGCATGCTTTCTTAATAACAATCACGCATATATTCTGAGTTAATTTTCATCACGATTTTTCTACTTGATGATGAAAGTTGATGAGTTTTGTTCTATTTACTATTATCTGTTAATGATGTCTTGATCAAGATGGTTTGCATCTACTTTGGATTGGTTGTACATTGATTTTATATGGTTGCAATGGTTGGTTGAGACTCAGTTCAGTGATTGATTTGCTTCAATATTAAGTGGATTGATGTTTTAGTGATTCAATTGATTTACCATGCTTTAGTGATTTAGATTTTGTACATTGATTTGAGCTTGTTGTTGGTGTGGGTCTAGTGTGAAAATATAATGAAAGGTAGCCTAAATATTATGATGATTTGAGTCAAGGGCATCCAATATGAATATTATGAAACATGGTCCACAAGGTGCTGAGGATTGTAGCCTTCAGTGAGGGGGTATGAGCTTCCTTCTAGTAGGAGTTGGTAACAGAGATCAGGGGGTTGTAGCTCCTTTCTAGTGATTGCTAGAGAACAAGTGGAAATTGTAACCTCCCGCGAGTGGGTTTCTATGTGCTGGTAAGAGTCTGCGCTAGTATAAGATGTAATGAAGATTTTATTTATAATAAAAGAAGAAGAATAAGATGACATTGTGGTGGTTTTCTCCCAGATTAGGTTTCCATCTAAAATCCCAGTGTCCATATGTGTTGATATGATTCTTATGTGTTGATGATTTATCTACCTTTTACTACTCATAGATACTACATAATCAATGACTAAATAAATGATGATGCAATTGAAGTAGTGTTGGCAACTACTATTTCCAGTGTTGTCAACTTCGTACAATGTATAACTCAACAACCTAGAAATACATAGCTCAGACCTTCTAAGGTTCATAGGCTAGATTCTATAATTTTGGAGTTTGCGAAACTAGTGGATCGGTTTTTACTTGGAAAAGAAAAATTTGTACAGTTAATTACTGAACTAATAGGTTTCCTATCCATAGTTAGCATAATTTCTACACATTATTATGATGAAATTTCACAAAATGAAGCCAACGAATTTGAAATTCAAACCTATGACACAATTCGGTTCAGTTTGCACAATAATCGGTCTAGTAAAGATAGTCTTTCAGGACAAAAAAATAATAATAATATTCAATTTACCTCGTATAATGGATTTTTTTGCATAATTAGGAAGCTTAATAGCATTCAAGTTGATAAAGAAGCATTGGAATCTGAGTTGAAGACCCATGTACACAAATATGAAAATTTAGAGGAGGAGTTTATGCAATTAAGGACACATAAGACAATCTAGAGAATATCCTGGCTAAAAAATAATTTTGAAGCTTAATAGCATTCAAGTTGAAAATGATTTCAACTTGAATGATTCCACAACTGCAAATGATTTCAACCTTAGAAATGCATAGAGAATCAACGTAACTCAACCAACTACAAATGATTGCAACTTTAGAAATGCATAGATAATCATCATAACACAACCAATTCCAGCCATATTTTACTGCGTAACTTACACCTGCATGAGTAGCGTTGAAACAAAATGAAGCTCTAATTGGAAGTTCATCATTGAATGGAGTCAGGGATGCAAATTTTTGATAGTAGGTTCCTTCTGTGACCTATGTGTCATTTTATGTGTGAGCCTCGACACTTAGTCGTTGCATAAAGACACGTATATAGCATGTTCAAAAGTTATAAATGTTGCAAAAGATTCTTCATACATTCTCAATTTGCCCATTTATCATATTAGTTAATCTTAGTATAATATATTTTCCAATATTATATTTTGGACTATTTTTATATTAATTTGATTTATTTGTGAAGACAATTTATTTTTTATTTACTATATAGGTTATTAACGGAAAATTTAATTGGTTGATCGAGGTTTATTTAGTGTATGAGATTTATTTATTAATTTAATGGAAAATATTTGTGAGTGGTAAGTATTTAGGTATTGATGTAGTTAATTCTTCAATCATTTTATATATCAAAGTTTTTATAGTGCATTTTTACTTTTGATATATAAATTAGGAGAGTGTGGTGGGCGTTTTGCCATTTTTTGTTACTAGCATGCATTGTTGTTACAATCTTCTACTTCCACTTGGGATGCTAAGTCCACCTAGTATGTTAAGTCACATGCATTAAGAAGCACACACGTTGTGGTCACTTGAGAGATAATTTTCCTACAACCAATACACAACATCAAATGCATCCACACACAAGGGGAATATAAACTATACTTAGAAAAGGAGCAAAGTGTATGCATTCAACTAGTAAAAAAAGAAAAAAAGGAAAAATAAATGAACCCAACTCACTTGTATGGATTTGTTGTTCTTCAACTTGACTTACTACCTATGCTTCCAATGATGGCATTGTAAATTAAGATACACAACAAGCAAGGAGGCCATTTATTGTTATTACTAAAGGCACCCTAACCTCAATTCGAGTCCACTAATACTAGCTTGTTCTATGGTCATTTCCTTACATTATGATGAGAGTGATTCTTTTATGTTCTAAGAAGCTCATTATACAAACTGTGTCCTTATCCACATTTCATATTTTTGTTACATCTATTATAAGAAAAAAATGTGCATACAATCCTTAGGGCCAAGAGATATTTTTTCTAATTTGTGCTTACCCGTTGATCATTGCGACACATGCAACCCCATGGGGGTAGGCGAGTTTGTAATCACAATGCAGTGAAGTTCGTTAGAAAGGCAGGCTCCGTACTGAAGGTCACCAGTTCAATTCCCTTGGAATAACCTGGAGTTGTGGAGAGGGGCAGACGCAGTTTCCCAGGGGTTATAGTGTTAGAGGTCAGAATCGACCCCGTGTAACGTGAGTTGTGAGGCTACTCCAATTGTTGATTCCTCTGTTAACAAAAAAAAAGAGATCATTGCTACACATGGGAAAGACGCACATATATCCCTTCAAACAGAAAGATTCATAAGTAGTGTATGCATGGATTCACTAAAGCAAGAGTTTCTTTTTGTGTTATTAGTGCCAATAAATAGAGAAACATGTCGATGGAAGGTAAGCCAAGTCTCTCTTCAATCCAAAATATGTTGTCAAGTTACCACTTATTTGGCAAGCCCAGTTAGTTGAACCTAGCTAGAAAAATGATTAAACCTTTGATACAATGAATTATTCTTGGTTTGAATTTTATTGTGAGTTGCAACTTGTTTCAAAGAGTCATTTAGGGACATGTGAATTTTTTCTGAGGGTGTAAAAACCAAGATGCATCATTTCTCTTCAAAACTATCTTGTATATTTGGCGTCTAGCAAATAATTTTTATTCTTTATTTGGATTTTAAGATCCATTGTTTGATTCCAAAAGAGATAGAATGAAGGGGGGCGACAAAGAGAATGTACTCAACAAAATTTAATTCTAAAAAAGCTCTACCATTGTATTTACAAAAATGATGTTTCACACAACTGCGTTCAAAGCAAGATTAAAATATTATGAATTATAATAAATATATAAGTTTAGTTTATTATTATTATTATTATTTAATTTAAATATTTGTTTAACTTTGAAAAATACATTATATATATATATAATATATATATATATATATATATATATAATATATATATATATATAATAATATATATATATATATAATATATATATATATATATATAAATATATATATATATAATATATATATATAATCTATATTATATATATATTTAATATTATAAAAGAACTATTTTTTAAATATTTGAAATGACCTTAACTAGAAGGTCTTATTGCACCCTTTGCAAAATATAATGCCATGTGGATAACTGCCTCACATATTTTATCCACCATTTTTTTATATTGTTGAGATATCTAGGCATGATTATTAAATATTTGTGTAGTGTTTTTTCATTTCTAGGCTTTGCAAGAAAACCATCCAAAATAAAATATTTAGAAACAATTCATACTTGGGTAAATAACATATTGTAAATCTGTAGACATCTCAATTTATTAGCTCCTTCCAAATCAAGACTATAAGATTTGATTTTCATACTAACCATTGTTAATTTAGTATTGACTAATGCAAGTTATAATGTTTTATGTAATTTTTTCTAGAGCATAATTCCTAACTTGAGTGGTAAGAACTATGTTTCCCTGCAACACTTGTTTAAAATGAGCTTTTACTTTACGTTCAATACATCTAATATAATCAAAATTTAACCTCTTCCTCTTTGGTGTTCCCTTCCCCTGGTTCGGGGGTATGCTCGTTGTTATGATTATGAAAATTAATAGCACTTTGAATAATGGGGGTACTATTATCCATTAGTTTTGGTGAAATGGTAAGGTTATTATATCCTCCATTGTATATGGCAAGAAACATTAGCTACTTTCATAGAGAAAGTTATGCCTATTCCTTACTGATTTGAAATCTTGGAGCGAATCATCAACGACTAGGAGAATGAGATTGTGGGTGATGTAAGTTATATCCTTCCATACCCCAACTCCAGTTTCAAATATATAATTAGGTCAAGTTCGTGAGATTTAAGAAGCATACCTTTGTTTTGTAGATGCAAGATCAATATTAGAACCAACAACAACAAAGATAGGAACAAGGATCTCTAGTCGATACACAGAGGGCATGTTTCTCGTCATCAATATATGACCCCTTTTATAAAATGACATCTCGCATAGTTGGGCCCATCGACACACTAGAAATTTGAAGAGATACCCTACCATTGATCTCGTTCGACCACCCACCTTCGAGCCCCTTCAACCAGTCGATCCCCAACCTCCAATGATACATTAGAAATCCTTCTATTTTAAACGTTATTGTATATATATTCGAAGGGTAAAACCACCCAAAACACTATAAACATTCCCTTTGCACCTCTTGGTTCAAATGCTAGTTTTATAGAAAAGAAGGCTCCCACTTTGGATTACAGTCAACAATATATTTACTGTCAAGACTTCGCTTCTCACCCCTGCAAACAAATATCTGGCCACAAATATTTACCTTTGACAATAATAATTCCTTGCGATAGTGCTCAATGAAAACTTAAAGAGGGTGTGACTATTAGCTATGTGATTGTTGAACATTGCAATATTCTATCATTGACTCCAGATAAAATATACATAAACTAAATTCATTAATCACTCATACACAGAAACAATTAATATCATGGACTTTTGTTACACTACAACAATCATGTACATACACATGCTATTTAGAAATATTTCTAGTCTTGATATGCTCTCCCTTGGGCTTGATTTACATTCATTTGGCCATCCTCTTCATGTCGGTAGGCTTACAAGAATAAATAACATATAAAAACAAAACAAATTTTCCTAGATCCATAAATCAATCCATGATTTTTCCCTAAATCTACCATAGTTTATCTCCTAAATCTCTCATGCCTCAAAATGAAAATTCTCATGGTAAAAAATTATCTATTTTGGCTTATCTCTATCCATAATAATTTTAGAAATAAATAAATTAAAATTATTTACAATAAGGAAATATAATTCTTTTTCAATGTTGAATCCCCAAAAAGCTTTATTACTGGAAGCTCTGATGCTCTTGCATCAAAATTACAACGTATCTATTGTAGGTTGTATATCTTCATTTTGTTGGATACGTTTAAAGGAAGGACTAACTATTTCTCTGTGTACATAGCCCCAATAGGGTGAATGACATATATTTGTGTCTCTATTATTCTATGCATTTATGTATTTGTGTTTCCACAATATTTTTTTTATTTCATTGCTCCAATAATTAATTTCTAACAACTGGTATCAAAGCCAAAGTGTAACACCCTCCTTTCCCACATCCACCCAATTAACCATGCCAATAGGGGTAAACATGAGACGAGAGTCTACTATGATTAGATTCTACATCCTAGGTGACCTTAAGGAAGTGGAATCGATGAAACATCACACACAGTCATCCAACAACATCAAAAAAACCTTTAGAAGACAATTCAACCACTCAGACATCCTGTCTCTTGGTCCCACTATCGTTCTGGACCTCTTAGGCCATAGTCGCTCTCATGCTATGGGAAAAGGAGAATCGATAGACCTAAAATCGCTCTCATAGGTCTGCCTGCTAGTGACTATGGACTAAAGTTTGAAGTTCTATGCCAGTGACCTCGAGATTTAAGCCACATTTTCAGGCCCAGAGGTTAGGCCACTTCCCAAAACTAAATGAAATCTCATAATCAAGTAAAGTGCAGGGAAACAATGATGCAAAAGAAATAAATTGGTCAAGACCTTAAATAGACCCCTACCAGCCATGAAAACCATTTCATTAAACATATTGTCAATATGTAGCCTACATGTGTAAACAACATAATTAAGTGTAGGGATCTCATACTTATCTGAGAATCGCTATGAACCATTATTCCCTCATGCCATTTTCTGCCTTATCACTTATTAGGTCATAGATACCATATCCATTCAATTACAAGTAAATGCATGTGGAGAGCCATGCATAGTTGCTATCACAAAATGTACATATAACCAACATAATAGGAACTTAAATACCATAGACATATCAACCATTAAAATCCATATATACATCAATACATTTTCACATGAAAATCAAGGGAATGAATTTCTCATTAATCAACGCAATGAAGAAACAGGATATGGAACTACCATGTTCCACCCAAACATATAATGGTTGAGCCAAATATCTCTTTAGCCATTCATCCCTGTGCCATATTCCAAGCATGAATGTGGGAATCAAATCAAAAGAAATCAACCAAGGCATACTGGGGCTAAACCACCTCACCCTCATCAATAGAAACCAAGCTTTACCATAATCCATCCTCGATCACTAGGCCAACACAATGAACACATCATAATAGGCTTGACTGTGATCGCCACCTGATCGCTAGGCCAAACAAGCATGGATGCCACCGGATTTTGCCACCTACATTGTGATGAATTTTCTTGTGTCCTAGTCTCTCAAGCTTTACCACAGTCCAAACCTGGATCACTAGGCCCTAAATGGAAAACCACTATCCAATCTTTACCATTTATCCTGCCATTCAATGGAAAGGATTCCTAGGCCATCCGAGGCAACGCAAAATTGGCTTTACCACAACCCACAGTCCATTTCAGGGGTTAATAGGCCATTTGCTCTATCATTTCAGAGACCCACCTCACTTAGCTTTGAATCCATTTGACAATCCAACTCAACCAAACATGAGAACCCCATCACACCATGTCTATCTGGAAATGGCAAGGCTAGGCTGAAAAACATTGTTACACCTGGCAAAATCCATGCCATGATAGAAAATAACCACAACCAATACCATGCATGACAAATCTAGCAAGGAAAATACACATGCAAGTTGATACCTATAATGAAGGTTGTTGTAGCTACTTAATCGTGCCTTTCCCTACTTGATCCTTGCTTCCTCTTGCCTTCTTTGGCTTTCTTGCTGCAATGCCAAAGTGCTCCAAGAAAAATCTAAGTTTCCAAGCGTATGAGAGAGAGATAATAATGAAAGAGCTCCAAAGCTAAACTAACAAAAGGTTACCAACTGATCCTCAAAAGCCTTTTTCTGAATGAGGCCTTTATTTTCTTCATTTTCCATTATTTTCCTTCATTTTCCTCCTCACATACAACTTGTGACCTTTCACCTCCTTTTTTTTTTAATTTCCATTATTTTCTTAAATAATTGTGTCAAAAAATCCATTTTTCCTTCCCAAAGCCTTAGCCATTGCCTTTGCGAATTTACTTAGCCATAAACAACCGAATGAACAACCCCTAGGATGTCTTTCCCAACATTAAGCTTGGAATAAGTGTCCCATCAACTGTGGTTATTGTTTTTAACTTTTATTACATGGAATTTTCACCAAGGCTGTTAGAGAACCCTCCCCCTTGGGGGACACCATCCTTGGTGTTCAATCACTCATATACCTCAAAAACCTATTGAAAGAAGACATACTTATCATGGAGCTTTATAACAAATGTCGATGGAGTATTTACAATGGAAGACTTGCTCAAGGTAAAACACCATGAGAACATGACACCATATCGTATAGTGGAGCTTTATAACACATCTCATTTCGGTATTTACAATGATCATCCTGCTGAGTGCCAACTTGTATAACAACATATAATCATGATAACATAACCATATGATAGCATAATAACGTGACACTCATACCGCATATTGGAGATTTATAACATAGTTAGTTACAATATTTACACCTATACATGGGTGTACATATAGCAACATCATAAAAAATATAGATACCAAAACATATGCCAAATCATATATCAAAACATATACTAAACAATATTTCTAATCATATATTAAAACATCATATAACATATATCAAACCATCATAAAGAATATAACAAACCACCATAAGCAAATACCAAACTAGCATATCAAGTTGCTTTGCCTAAATTGGCAAACAAGGAAGGATACATAGCCCACATCTGATCCGCCATCTCCCATGTAGCTTCTTTAGGCCCAAAGTGAGTCCATTTCACATTAACTTTCTTGATTGCTCAGATTTGGAGCATGAGCACCTTTTTCTGCAATATGCATTGAGGCTTGAGCTGGAATTCTCCATTTGGTTCCACCTGCAACACAGACCAGTCAATCACATGATCAACGTCCTTAACATACTTATTAAACAAATATACATAGAAAACATCGTGGAATTTCACTGTTGGAGGTAGTGCAAGTCAATAGGATACTAGCCCAATCCTCTCAATGATACTGAAGGGTCCACAAAACCATGGTGCCAGCTTGCCACATGACCCAATCCTCAAGGAGCTCGCCTTCGGTTTGATGCACAAGTACACTTGTTCCCCAACCTTGAACTCCATGAACAACCTATTCCTATCTGCATAACTCTTATGCCTATCCTGTACTGCCTTTATATTCTTCTTGATCACCTGCATTCATGTTCTATGTCTACCAACATATCTGGTCCAATCAATACCGTGATAAGTGGATCACTCCAACTAATGAGAGTGTTACAACTCCATCCATACAATGCCTCAAAAGGGCTCATCCTCAGTGACTCTTGATAACCATTTTTGTATGTGAACTCTACCAAAGGGAGATACTCTTCCCACTTCCTCTATTGATGCATGACATATATCCTCAACATGTCCTCTAATATCTTGTTGACCCTCTCTATCTATCCATTTTTCTGTGGAAGATAATCTATGACGAAGGCTAGCTCTGTGCTCACACTTGCAAATAAATCATTTCAAAACTTGGAAGTGAACTTCGCATCCCGATATGACACAATCTTCTTTGGAACACCATGTATTATAACCACATCTTTGATGAATATCTATGCCACATTGCTAATTTAGTATGTAGACTTCGCCGAAATGAAGTGTGTGACATTTGTTAACTTGTCCACAATGACCATGATGGAATCATGATGCTTTACTGTCTTTGGAAACCCTGTGATTAAATCCATGGAAATGACCTCCCATTTCCATTCTGGAATCGCGTTCGGATGTAACAGTCCACTTGGTTGTTTACATTCTTCTTTCACTCACTGACAATTAAAACATCTCTCCACAAACTCTGCTACATCCCTCTCCAAGTTTAGCCAATATTATGATCTATTTACTACTATTAGTGTCTTATGGTAACTTGGGTGACTTGAATATGGTTTCGCATGAAACTCCCTCAAGATCACCTTCTTGAGATTATTTTCATCCAACACATATATCATGTCTCTAGACCTTGCCAATATCTCTATTGTGAGACAATAATCCATGTCCTATGCACATGCACCTGTACTTGTACCTATACTTCCACCTGTACCTAAACCACTACTTGTACCTTTACCTATACTTGTACTTGTACCATGACCTGTACCTGTACTTGTACTATCACCCTGCTATAACCTGTGCAAAATCTCCATATACCTAACATCTTGTTGACCTCCCTGAAAGATCATATCCCGTAAGTTTTTCCCATAGGAGCTCATAATTTCCAAGTGATGTACTTGTACCCATCTGTTGAGAGCATATGCCACCTTGTTCTCTTTACATTTGATTTACCTGATCTCAAAATCAAACTCGCTAATCATGGCCAACCATCTAGCATGCCTCAATAAACATAAACCATCTGACAAGAAGATAGTTCCTCCACACCTTCAATGCATGTATAATCACTACTAACTCAAGATCATGGGTTAGATAGTTCTGATCGTGCTTGTTAAGACTTTGGGACTCATAATATAACACACGTCCATCTTGCATAAGGACTCCAACAAGCCCTCTCTTGCAAGCATCTTTGCATAACACAAACATTTTGTTCATATCTGCAATATGTAGCACTAGTTCATGTGTCAACAACTCCTTAAGCTGCTCAAAGTTAGCTTCACATTCATTTTTCCATTCGAACTTCCTACTTTTCCTTTGCAATGATGTAATGGGATAAGCAATTTGTGAGAAGTTTCTGATGAATTTCCTATAATAGCCTGCCAGACCCATGAAATATCTCACCTCATCCATATTTTTAGGAGATACCCATGCCATGATGGCCATTATCTTCTCTGGATCTACTACATTGCCTTTCTTGGAAACAACATGTCCCAAGTAATGTACATCACTATGAAAGAAACTACACTTGTTGAGCTTAGCATATAACTGATGCTCCCTAAACAACCTCAACACTGCTACTAAATTCTCGACATGCTCTTCCTCATTTTTAGAATATACTAGTATATCATCAATGAACATAATAACAAAAATATCCAAATATGGATGCAAAACACTATTCATCAAACAAATGAATGTAGTTGGAGCATTAGTTAAGACAAATGGAACAACAACAAACTCATAATTCCCATACTTGGTCCTGAACGTAGTCTTGTAAATGTCCTCCTCTTTTATGTGTACCTGATGGTATCCAGATCTCAATCCAATCTTCGAGAACACTACTTCTCCCTTTAGCTGATCGAACAAGTCATCAATTATTGGCAAAGGATATTTGTTCTTGATAGTCACTTTGTTCAACTACCTGTAATCAATGCATAATATAGGAGTACCATCTTTCTTCCTTAGAAACAAGACCGGTGTGCCCCAAGGTGTTACACTTAGCCTAATGTATCCCTTGTCCAACATTTCCTTCAGCTGCAATTTTAACTCAACCAACTCAAGCATGCTCATCGTCTAAGGTGCTTTAGATACTAGAGCTACAAGTGGCACTAACCCAATCGAAAATTCTACCTCCTTGTGAGGTGGAAACTCTGTAATGTCGTCAGGGAATACATCCTGAAACTGCTGCAACACTAGATATTTGTTCAACATATCTGCATCCTCAACCTCCTTACCCTTATCACTAAAAATGCGTACTACAAATATCTTGCATCATTTCCTGTGGCTACACTTTGCTTGCAAAGTTGTCACCATCCTAACTGATGTGGCTTTCTTCTTACCTTCCAAGACTCTTGGTTCTCCATTGTCATCAACACACTCAATTTATTTTTCATAGCAGTCAACCTTGGTTCTTTGTAGATACAACCAATCCATGCCTAAAAAAATATTGTATGATCCCAATGGTAACACATTCAAATGTGTTTTTGTAGGCATACCATTTAAATCAACTGTGGAAGCTCTTACCGAATGATGAACTCGCTTCTTTGTACCTGTAGCCAACTACACTAACCAAGACCCTACATGCAATTCCTTATTCAAACCACACTTATCCACCAAGTTAGGACTAACATAGCTATAATTAGATCTAGGGTCAATCAAAATAGAAATAGCTTGATCATAAAGACTACCATCCATCTCAATGATAGATACTTGGTGTTCTTCGTACCTGTTGTCCACTACTGCATAGATACGTGGAATACTCTAACCAACGTCACCAACAATCCACTCCTTGTGTGCACTGCATATATTAGGACTACCACCATGTTGGCTTAGGGGATCCTAACCGAGGTTCAGAGTTAGTTGTGCCAGCCAACAAATCCCTACACTACTGGCCCTTTTGGCACCAACCCCCGTAGCATAGGCTGCAATCTCACCCGGAGCAGTATGGGGGGATGAAAGAACCAAGTTTCTACATCCAGACACTAGTGTGATGTCTTTAGTGCCTCATATATGCCTTCTCGTAGATCGGTACACTTCTAAGGTTCACTACCGCAACTCTGTCAAAATTGTCCTAAGAACTCCACAAACATCTATGATTGGTCTTTGCAGATCTTTAACAATAAATCTATCAACATACATGCATCATAAAGTAGTCCTAAATTAGGGTTCGCACAGATTTACTTAAGTTATTCGTAAACATTAGAGAATGCATCAAATTCTTCGTGAAAACACATAAACATGCATTGCTTACATCATTAACACTTATTCAGTAGAATCACACAATATTCAACCAATATTTCATAAAACACATCATTCATCAACAACATATAATATTAACAACAATAAACATAAATACACAATAATTCATCGAAAACCGTCTTTATTGATCTTCAATTCACGATTACATACTCAAAACTACCATGTGTACACAGCTACAGGGGGTCCACGTACTCAACTGCGAACTCTACCTAGGCCTCTGCGCACTCAGCTGTAGATCCTTTCTTCTCCTATCTAACCCACTTCTCTTTGTTGGGTTGTGTTATATTCTTTCCATGACTAACCTACGTAGTGAATCGGGGGGTTAGAGGGGGGGCGGAGCCCCCCTTTCATTGTGTCGATTGCGCAGTGGGGGGGCGGTAGCCCCCCTTGTCCGGGGGGGTTGAGGGGAGCGAGTAGCCCCCCTGTACGAGGTCCAGGGCAACGCCCCGGGAATTTTTTTTTTGGACCCTATATTAGGTTGGGCGAACCTACCTATGGTTTTCGGTCCATGGTATTGGATGCTTCGGCATGTATAAATATGCATTGTAACATTGAAAGGAATATAATGAAAAATCAAGCTGGTAGTCCTGGTTTTGGGATCTAGTGGGAAATCTTTGTGTATATGTGTTTTATGTGTTATGCTCTCACATTTTTATTTTTCCTGTGATTTAGAATTCGTATGCAGGTAATTTCTGTATGGGGTTAAAACCTACATTTTGGTATCAGAGCTGTTTTGGCTTCAAGGGGACGCTTTTGTTGTTGAGGGGTTTTTCTCGGGCCTGTGGTAGACCTGTTCAGTGGGAGATCTACGAGATCGATTCTGGTGGTGAAAGAAGATGACGAGTAGTGGAAAGATAGAGATTGAGAAGTTCAATGGTTAGAGTTTTGAGTTGTGGAAACTCAAGATGGAGGATCTGTTGGTGGATGAAGATCAGTGGATTGCGGTAGATCCGGGTACTAAACCAACGGGAGTGACCGATGAAGAATGGAAGAAGTTGGATCAGAAGGAAAAGAGCACAATACGATTGTGTGTCTTAGATTCAGTATTGCTAAATGTATCAGGGGAAGCTACGGCGAAGGCTCTGTGGGACAAGTTAGGCACTGTGTACCAATCTAAGTCTCTGGTGAATAAACTATTCCTGCAAAAAAGCCGTATAACCTAAGGATGAAAGATGGAGACTCGGTGACAAAGCATATGAATGTGTTTAATACTATGGTAAGTCAGTTATCATCTGTTGATATTAAAATTTTAGATGAACATAAGTGCATCAGTCTATTATGTTCACTACCAGATTCGTGGGATAGTCTGGTTATTGCAATAGGTAGCAATGCAACTGCTTTGCAGTTTGATGAAATAGTCTCAGCCTTTCTGATGGAGGAGATGAGATGGAAAAATATGGACAACCCGAATGGTGATGCCTTGTCTGTACGAGGATGGTCCCATAACAGAAACAAAAATAAGTCATCGAGTGGGAGATCTAAATCTAGAGAGAGATCTAAATCTCCAGGAAAACCTATAAAGGTGGTGTGCTGGAAATGCGGAAAGGAAGGGCACTTCAGAAGGGACTGTAAATCTAAAGCTCCTGATAAAGGTTATCGATCTGATGATGCTCCTTCTGCATAGGCGAAAACCACCTCAGATGAAGGTGGGGATGTGTACTTAGCTTCTTCAAGTACACATGTAGATCATGAGGCATGGTTAATTGACTCAAGTATATCCTTTCACTTCACTCCCCAAAGAGAGTGGTTCTACGAGTATGAGAAATATGATGGTGGTGATGTCTTCTTAGGAGATGATAGGAAGGCTAGAATCATTGGTCATGGAAAAGTAAAGTTAAAGTTGCAAGGTGGAAGGTTTAGAACCCTTCCAGGTGTTCTGCATATTCCTGCATTGGCCAGAAACCTGATTTCTGTAAGCAAGTTGGATGATGCAGGTGTAAAGACAGTGTTCGAGAAGGATACCTACAAGATGGTTCGAGGAGCACTGGTATTGATGCGGAGAGTTCGGATTGGAACTCTGTACAAGCTGCAAGGTAGCACTGTTGTTGACGGGTGCAATAGTTCTATGGTTCCTGGAAATGGAGCAGAACATCTAGTGGTCTCTGGAGAGAAGACCATGTTGTGGCATCAAAGGCTTGGACATATTGGAGAGAAGGGCCTTCGAATACTTCATGGTAAAGGTATGGTAGAAGGTATGAGTAATAGCTCTCTAGATTTTGATTTCTGTGAAAATTGTGTATATGGGAAGCAGTATCGGGTGAGTTTCCCCTCTAGTGGTAAGAGGACGAACAAATATTAGAGCTTGTGCACAGTGATGTGTTTGGACCTGTGAAAGTTCCATCCCTGGGTAAGTCTGTGTACTATGTATCATTTATAGATGACTTCTCAAGGAATACATGGATATATTTCCTTAAGAAGAAATCTGAAGTCTTTGACAGGTTTAAAGAATTTAGGGCTCTGGTGGAAAATCATACAGAGAAGAAGATAAAGGTGCTGAGGACAGATAATGGTGGAGAATTTTGCAGCAAGGAATTTGAAGAATTCTGTAAGAAGTGTGGTATAGCACGGCAGAAGACTACTCCATATACACCTCAGCAAAATGGAGTCACAGAAAGAATGAACAAGACGTTGATGGAAAGGGCAAGAAGCATGCTCAGTGGTGCCGGGTTAGGACAGGAATTCTGGCCAGAGGCGGTGGATACTGCATGTTACTTGGTTAACAGGTCACCTTCATCAGCGTTGGAGGATAAGACTCCACAAGAAGTATGGACTGGTAAGAAACCCTCTCTTTCACATCTGAGGGTATTTGAATGTGATGCATATGTACATGTTCCAAAGGAGAAATGAACCAAGTTGGATATTAAATATGAAAAGTGCATCTTTATTGGGTATAAGGATGGTTTAAAGGGTTATAAGCTTTGGAACCCAGTAACAAGGAAGGTTGTGTACAGTCGAGATGTGGTGTTCAGAGAGGTGAAAGATGTTATTAAACATGAATTCCAACCAAAGGACCTGTGAAGATAGAGTTTGAACTAGAGGAGGAAGAATCAGACTCTGTAGTAGAGGAGGAATCAGAAGATGAAGAGCCACAAACTCCGGCTGCGAGAAGATCAGCTCGAGAAAGAAGGCAGCCAAAAAGGTATAGTCCATCTACTTTCTGTTCAAATTTTGCTTTGTCTGTTACTGATGATGATCCCAGAACTGTGAAGGAAGCAGTGGATTCAGAGGATGGAAAAATCTGGAAAGACGCCATGGTTGATGAAATGGCATCTTTGCACAAAAATGAGGCTTGGGATCTAGGGGAGCTGCCGGCTGGAAGGAAACCCATTGGTAGGAAATGGGTGTTCAAGAAGAAGACAAATACAGAAGGGAAGGTGGAGAAATACAAAGCTCGGTTGGTAGAAAAAGGTTATTCCTAGGTGTCGGGAATTGATTTTGGTGATATTTTTTCTCCTGTTGCCAAGGTAACTTCTATTAGATTGCTTTTATCTGTTGGTGCTGCTTTTAATTTTGAGGTAGAACATATGGATGTGAAGACAACATTTCTTCATGGGGATTTAGAAGAGGAAATCTACATGAAGCGACTTGAAAGCTTTGCGATGAAGGGTAAGAAAGAACTGGTATGCAAGTTAAAGAAGTATATGTATGGGTTAAAATAGTCACCAAGGATGTGGAATCAAAAATTTGATACATTTATACGGGGACTTGGCTTCACCAGAAGTAAAGCAGATCACTGTGTGTATTTTAAATTAATTTGTGACCGTGTTATTTATCTGGTCTTGTATGTGGATGATATGTTG
>APFE030175319.1:201938-214438 GCA_000404065.3 Pinus taeda
ATCTTACATTTATATAACTTTATTTATAGTTATAACATTATAATATAGAGGGAAAAAAAGTATAATACATATAACTTTAAAATTTGAAGGTTCCCCAAACGCTCTAACTTTTAGGTATAATTGTTGGTAAATCGACCCCTATCGAAAAGAGAGAGAAATAGATTTATGTTTGGGCATTGAAATTTCAATTCACATTTATTTAATGATTAATATACATTATATAATTAAATTTGTTTTCTTTTTTAAGGTGTTGGTAATTTATTGGACTAGCTTACGCTTAATATAACCCGTGCACATTTAAATAGAAAAAAGAAATTACAAATAACCTCTTAATATTGATTAATTTTTTTTATATCTTCTTTATATTATAGTAAATTTCAAACTTTAATTATCTTACAAAATCTAACTCTCAAAATCCAAGCAAACTCAATTATTTGTATGTTCTTCAAATTCAATTTTATATATATATATATATATAAAATTTCTCATCTAAGTTTTATACATCGTCCCTTTCACACCTTCCAAATGGGATAACGCGTACAACATTAAATCCCTAAAGAAATTTTACCTCTTCTATCTTTTGGTTCCTTTGGAAATGAATTGTTTTACTTATCAATTTTTGTTTCTGGTCATAAATGTTATAGTCTATTTTTTATAGGTTTTGGAGTTTTTGGGTCGTATTTTTTATCCAATTTTCTCAAAATTTGGTAGAGATTTTTTGGAATCACAAGTTTGAGCTATAAGCTCTCTACAATCGAGTGTCCAAGGGTTTTCTAGGGTGATGAATCCATATATGCAGTCTTAAATATGCATTAAAAAAAACATTTTGAACAACAAAAAACTTATGATTTGACCAATAATTGTTTCCCTGAATTCTGACCAAAATATCCAAAACCTATAATAATTAGGCAACGCAATCACAAATCCCTCATATGCCTAAGGTAGTTAATCCCCAAACAAGTCACCTAAAACTGCAATACACCTTTTCAATCCTAACTTTGTTAGAATACCAAATCAACTTAATATCATAGGAAGCCAAATTAAGTGCCCACTCTATCACATCCACATCAATAGAGTAATTCACTCATTTTCCTTCCATCATCACAAAATTAATTGTTTTTCTCCTATATTTAGTAATGCATATTAAATAATTATGAAAAAGGTTGTTATATTAATTATCTTAACATGTATATTATATAATTATGAAAATAAGGTATGAAACTAAGTCACATGACATGAGGACACAGAGGGCATACAAATATAAGTATTCGACATGAGATATGGCGAATATGGAAATAGGACACAAGGGACACATTATATATATATATATAAAAGGAGACTTACTAAGCTCCAAACGTTTCAAATTTACTTGGATCTCAGACAACCCTCTGACATATACCTAGCATTTTTTTAAGTGTTGTCAACGACAGATGAAAGGTAATTTTGTAAGATTTGATAGTGACCCGATTCCTATCCTAATGAGTTTTACCATGTTCGACCTACCAACCGAGATGTAGCATTAATAAGAGAAAAACCAAAAATATTTAACAAAAGGATCTTGTATGATTAGGTAGACCTCAAGCTTATTTGTAGTAGGCTGCAAATTGGAAATAAATCCTCATATCCTTCAAACCAAAAGGGCCAGTGATGCAGGTGCATAGGTCGAGCACAAGATATAAACAATTTGGACATGAGCTTACCAATGTGATAGGATGGTCACATGATAATGCTAGGGAAAAAAATTAATGTTAAGAAACTCATAATATTTAATTTAGGAATAGGTTTTGATTTTTTAGATATAAGATTGGAGAAGTTATTTCTGAATTATAAATATAGTTTAGCCAGTGATGGATGTGCATAGGTCAAGTACAAGATATAAACAATTTGGACATGAGCCTACCAATGTGATAGGATGGTCATGTAGATATTTCACTTGTAGAACAAACTGATATATGCAATGTCCTAAAGCATAATACTTTTTCTACTTCTACAAAACATTAAGTGAAAGCATAATCGAATTCATGAGCAACATCAAGTAGAAACATGCATAACTGATCAAAAGAAATAATCACACATAACACAAGATATATCTAGGGGAAAGCACCAGCATAAAACCCCAACCATGTATTATCAATCAAGTGGAGATCCTTAACAACATACAAAAAGAATCAGCTCAATAGTTATCCTGCTCTCTCTATAATCAGAAGATCCTGATGATCTTCAATCAGAAGATGAAAATCGTGGACTACCTAGGCCTTAATATATAGGCCACAAGTCCTCCAATCTCCTATAATAGATCCTTCTCCATGCAAGGAATACTTACTAGAAATATCCAAGCATCTGATAGTACATTGTCCCACATTTGATCTTCAATTAGGTTCTCTGACAGAACTGACATGCAACAATTATCCATGAGTGAATTCTCAGTTATCTAAAATAATAGTTGTCACATGCATGCAAGCATTAACGAACTATATTTTATTATTTTAACAACTTGTTAAAATAATCTAACTAGACTTGACTGGTTAGAACTAAGTCAATTTCTCTCATTATAGAACTCATACTTAATTCCTCAATCAGTGGAGAGAACTCATGTGCATGCTCACAAAGACATCAAATTCGAATTTCCTTAACTAATTAACTCGACTGAATTAATTAATTAATATTTCCAACTGTTGTTAAGACCAAAATTAATTTTACTTCCTATAGATGGGCTAGGGACTGCTATAAATAGGAAGGGACCCAGAAATGCTATTTTTAGAACTTTCTATTTTTAGTAGTTTCACCTCTCACCCAATGTGGCCAATGACCTCATTGGCCAAACTGCTATTTTAGACATGCTATTTTTTTCAGGTCTATTTTTAGCATATTCTAAATTTAAAATTTCTTGTTGCACATTTTTCAACACTTCCTCTCAACAAGAAAGGCTTTCTCTCGAACCTGATCCTGTAACTCTGGAATGTTCTACATGCAATAGATCTACCCGGTCCACTTGCTTCAACAACACTTGGAACAAAAACACTCCTAACTGACCACTCTGTTGGGCTAGGAACATACTCCGATGCTGAAACTGTACTTGCTGCTGACAAGTGCTCCCTCTCTGACATTTGCGCTACTGCAACATCTCCATGCATCTCACACCATTGCACACCTCTCTGTGCCACCTAGCACTGTGCAAAACACTTGTGCCTCTCGCATTGCTGCAGCCTGTTAGCTATGAGCTGTCCTGGGATTCCCTGCACTGTCACTTTCTCTGTCGCTCCATCCGCATCTATCTCTACCCAATCAGTCAGTTCCTGCTACTCCACATTGGGGCTCCTGTAGCAAGGTCTCATCCAAGAGTTTGGGTACCTCAAGGATTCTGCCCCTCCTCCTTGGGATGATCACTCCACATTGCCCCACCTCCTACCTGGAGATATGGATGCATGTGATCCATCTGCCCACCTGGCTCTAAATTTCTCCCTAATCGAGGTCTCTACATGAGTAGATGTCTCTACTCAATCTCCACTCAGCTTCCCCTATTGTGGCTGCTCCACAACCTCCTGAAGTTATTTAACCAATTGTGGCTCCTCCACAATTGTCTGAGACTTCTTTTGGCGCTGCATGTTGAGAGGTAATTTACTCTCCCTCTCAACCACCAAGTATCTAACCTTTGCCTTGCTCCTCAAGGCTTTGCATGCATCGTGTACCTCAAGGCATACAGTTCCTTGGCTAGCACACCAATCTATTTTCCACTTTCCATCGTCAGAAATTTTTAGAAAAGGAGCTGATTTTAAAACAATGATGTCTTCCTCATCCAAACTCCAATTCAGCAGATTTTTTTTTTTTTTTTTTTTTAGGTATTTTTCTGCAAGGAATCCAAATATGCTATTTAATTCTAAAAATTTTGTACAGAAATTTTCATATCTGCTCTGCAAACTCTCTGCCCAAAACTCAAAACTTTGAAATCTCCTCTCAATATATTGTTCTTGCTTGATCACCTATGCTCCGATACCATGTAGAATTTTGTAGAATTTTTCTACAAATCAGCTAGCTCTGATACCATGTAGAACTTTTTCTACAAATCAACTAGCTCCAATACTATGTAGAAATTTCCCACCTGTAGATCACCTGGTAATACAATGTACTAAAGCAAAACACTTGATCTACTTCTACAAACAATTTAGCAGAAGCTTAATCATACATGAGCAACATCAAGCATGAACACATATAACTGATAAGAAGGAATCAATCACACATAACACAAGATATATCCAGGGGAAAGCACCAGCATAAAACCCCAACCATGTATTATCAATCAAGTGGAGATCCTCAAGAACATATAAAAAGAATCAGCTCAATAGCTATCATGCCCTCTCTGTAATCAGAAGATCCTGGTGATCTTCAATCAGGAGATGAAAATCATGGACTACCTAGGCCTTAATATATAGGCCACAAATCCTCCAATCTCCTATAATAGATCCTTCTTCATGCAATGAATACTTACTAGAAATATCCAAGCATCTGATAGTACACTGTCCCACATCTCATCTCAATTTGGTCTCTGACAGAACTAACATGCAACAGTTATGCGTGAGTGAATTCTCAGTTATCTAAAATAATAGTTGTCACATGCATGCAAGCATTAAAAAACTATATTTTATTATTTTAACAACTTGTTAAAATAATCTAACTGGACTTGACTAGTTAGAACTAAGTCAACTGATTCTCTCATTATAGAACTCATACTTAATTCCTCAATCAGTGGAGAGAATTCATGGGCATGCTCACAAAGACTTCAAATTCAAATTTCCTTAACTAATTAACTCAACTGGATTAATTAATTAATATTTCCAAATGTTGTTAAGACCAAAATTAATTTTAGTTCCTATAGATAGACTAGGGACTACTATAAATAGAAAGGGACCCAAAAATGCTATTTTTAGCAGTTTCACCTCTCACCCAATGCAGCCAATGACCTCACTGGCCAAACTGCTATTTTTAGACATGCTATTTTTAGCAGGTCTATTTTTAGCACGTTCTAAATTTAACATTTCTTGTTGCACATTTTTCAACAGGTCACATGGTAATGCTGGGAAAAAAATAATGTTAAGAAACTCAGAATATTTAATTTAGGAGTAGGTTTTGATTTTTTAGAAATAAGATTGGAGAAGTTATTTTCTGAATTGTAAATATAGTTTACAGTTTCCCTTATTTTGTGGAGAATGGGAAACAATTCACATTTTGTGACTCTTGGTTGTAATAGTCAGTTTATTTTGAGGAACAATAAAGAATGAGTGCCTTGAAGCTCCTAGGGATGAGAAAAGAGGAACTGTATGTTTCCTTTATGTATATACAGTTCAAAAGTTTTCAAATACACATGTACTTTCCAATTTGTGTGAACTGGAAGGTATTTTCTGTGTGAGTGGTGTAAATGAATAGCAATTTAGATTATAAGTTGTGTGGTTGTTAAATGGCTTTAGATTAAATCGAACCCTGCAAATTGATTTCCATTGTGAACTATTATTAATTCATGGTTTATTCTTGCGCACTTGATAATTTTGATATTGGTCACTTTTATGAAAACCTATGGCTTGTTGAATCAATTTACATTGATAATTTGAACCTTGTGGATTCAATCATTGTGTTATTTGTCCATTTGACTTTTGGGGTTCTTTTTGTATCAGCTTTAAAGTCGTGAATGAATGTTTGTTGCATTTTGGAGTGGTTTATGCATGGTTTTTATGTGATTTGAGTACAATCAATAGAGACATAGTACATTGTTTGGAATTCTACAAAAAACCCCTATTAGATTGGTTGTACAATTGGAAAATTTGTAAACGTGTTGCAACCCCAGCAAAGAAAGGTAAGTGAGATCATTTACTATGTTGAGGAATAAGTCAGGGACATTGGGAGTTGATTTGGAAAGAGTTGAGTCAGTTCATCTTCCCAGAAATCTCTATACAAAAATTTGGCAGCGCATTGCCAAATTATTCTATAGTGAATAGCACTACCAAATCATTTTGTAGTGACTGAATAGTTAATTAGTGAACGAACGCTATCGAATCATTTCATAGTGACTAAGAACAAAAATTTGGAGCACTGCGTGTTCGATTTGAAATCTCCTTTTAGCCTGCTCGTTACACAAACTTGTGGTATCAGAGCAAACCTTTGTGTAGATGTTACTATCTACAACTTAAGATAAGTTGGATATGTGAGCAAGAAGATCACAAGGTTGAGGAGGAAAGCCCATGGGTGATGTGGACCTCAAAGGAGAGATAAGGAAACTGCAAGCTCATTTAGAGGCCATGGAGGTAAGAAGACAATAAGATCCTGAGGTTGGAGATATTAGTGAACCTGAAGAAGAAGTTGAGGAAGAAGGAGCAACATCTGTTGAGAAACCTCCAAAATTAAAATAATTGAGATAATTGTTAGGCTCAAGTTCAATGCCAAATCCTGAACTATCTACCTATGATGGAAGCCTCGCAGCTGAAAGTTTGTTTGATTGGATCAGTGAGTTAGACAAGTATTTTGAATATGAAGAGATGGATGATGACAAACGGGTGAAGTTTGCAGTAACAAGGTTGAAGGGTCATGTTTCACTATGGTGGGACAATGTGCAGGTTGAGAGAATAAAGAAGAATAAGCCATTGATAAAAATTTGGGACATGATGGTGGCAAAGATGAAGAGTAAATTGTTACCAAAATATTATCGGTTAACTCTCTACAGGGAGATGCAGAACCTCAAGAAAAGGTCATTGACAGTAAAAGCATATATCAAACATTTTTACAAATTTAACTTGAGAGCATGTTATGTGGAATATACCCCAGAAAATACAAGAAGTTATATTAATGGCTTAAGAATGGATATTCAAGATGAAATCAACATGCTTTCTCCAAGGACCATGGAAGAAGCATACCAGTATGCCTTGAAGGCAAAAGAAAAGATAGCAAGAAAGAAAATATTAGGTAAAGGGTGTGGTTTTGCCAAAGGAAAAGGATAGACAACTAGAAATGGAAAGCTTTCATCTCAAAAGAATGATGCAGGTAACTCAAAACAACAAGGGCAGTTAGAGAAAGAAGGTGGAACCAAAGGAGGAAGACATTACTAGGGAGGTAGAGGAAGAAGCAGAGATATTTTTTACCGGTGTTATAAATGTGGAAAAATGGGTCACAGATATTTTGAGTGTCCAGAGAATGAGAATATGGGACAACTTGGTGCACACATAGTTTAACTAGAAGTAGCAGAAGTGCAAGCACTTGAGGTAGAAACTATGTCAGAAACCGGAGAGGTGTTGATGATGAATAAAGTCTTGTTGAAACCAGAGAAATAAATTGTTGAACCCATCCAAAAAGGTCCTTGTTTAAGACTATGTGCAAAGAAAAAGGGAAGTTCTGCAAGGTAGTGATTGACAATGGAAGCACTGGCAATATCGTTTCCTTAGAAATGGTGGAAAAACTAGGATTGGAGAGTATTAAACATTTAATATCGTACAAAGTATCATGGTTGAAAAAGGGACATCATTTATTAGTGAATGAACAAATTGAATTTGAGTTCCAAATAGGCAGATATAAGGACAAGGTAATATGTGATATAATGCCAATGGATGTCTGCCACATCCTTTTGGGTCAACCATGGTAGTTCGGCAGGAAAGTGATACATGATGGAGAAAGCAATTGCTACCAGTTTGAAAAGGATGGCATCAAACATACTCTTGTATTTTTGAAAGAAGAAAGTGCAAATGAAACAAGCAACCAAAAATCAATATTGTTAACTGGTAAATAATTTTTGCAACAGATGGAGAAAGAGGAGGTCATTTATGTAGTAATATGAAAACCAAAGGCAATACTTCTGGACATTGAAATTGCATATTTACCTATTGAATGTCCTTTGATAAGGGAGTGCTTGAGTCCATGTATTGTGCCAATGATATTAAATCTAAAGAAGGATGGAGAGTAGAGGATGTGTATAGATTCCATAGCAATCAACAAGATCACAATTAGATACAGATTTCCATTGCCACGGATGGATGATATGATGGACTTATTGAGTGGAGTAGATTACTTTTCGAAGATTGATTTGAAAAGTAGTTACCGACATATTTGGATTAGAAATGGGTATGAGTGGAAGATAACTTTCAAGACTAATGACGGGTTGTATGAATGGCTAGTCATGTCACTTGGACTAACAAATGCACCCAGTACATTCATGTCGTTGATGAATGAATTCTTGAAGGAGTTCATTGGTAAGTTTGTTATTGTTTACTTGGATTATATCTTAATTTCAATCAAAATACAGAAGAGCACCTTAAAAATGTGAGATATGTTATGGAAATATTGCAAAAATAAAAGTTGCTAATTAACTTGAAGAAATATACATTTATGAAACCTGAGTTAGTATACTTAGTTTTTTCTATTTCAAAATATGGATTGAAAATGGATCCATAGACAATAAAGGAAATTGTGAATTGGCCTTCACCCAAGAGAATTTTCAAAGTTAGAATCATTCATGGCTTAGCTAGCTTCTATCGAAATTTTATCAATAACTTTAGTGATATTTCACACCTATCATAGATACAATCAAGAAGGATAGACAACCATTTTTTTGGACAACAACATCAAAGGAAAGTTTCCAGTTATTGAAGAAGAAGATCACTAAGAGACCAATGTTGAAGTTTCCCGACTTCAATCAACTCTTCCAAGTAATATGTGAAGCCAGTGGGACAACTATTGGAGTTGTATTGGGCCAAGAAGATAAACCTATTGCATATTTTAGTGAGAAATTAAGTGACTCAAAACATAAATACTCTTCTTATGACAAATAGTTTTGTGTTGTGATTCAAGACTTGAATAATTGGAGACACTACTTAATGCCTAAGGAGTTTCTTTTATTCTCTGATAATTCTGCACTACAACATATAATGCAATAGCATAAGTTGGACCATAAGCATTCTTAGTAGGTTTAATTTCTACAGAGTTTCACCTTTATTCTGAAGCATATAAGTGGACAAGCAAACAAGGTAGTCGATGCTTTAAGCAGAGAAGTTTGATCATGCAAGATATTCAAGTGCAATTCTTAGGCTTTGACTATTTGAAGGATTTGTATGAAGTTGATGTTGATTTTCAAGAAGCTTTTGATGCATGCAAGAATACTGTAAACATAGATTGCAGCCCATGGAAAGAGTTTATGTTGCAAGATGGTTTGTTATTCAAGAACAACTGACTATGTATTCCCAGCTATTCTATGAGAGAGAACTTGATACATGAAAAGCACAATGGATGGTCGGTAGGACATTTTGGTATTGATAAGACACTTGGGCAGTTGAACCATTTTTATTTCTGGCCAAAGATGAGAGTGGATGTGCAAAAATATTTGAGTAGGTGCAGAGTGTGTCAACATGTGAAAGGAAGGAGTCAAAATGTTGGACTATATACCTCTTTACTCATTTCCGATAGACCATGGGACTCAATGAGTATGGATTTTGTTTTGGGTTTACCAAAGACTTGATGAGGTAATGACTCAATATTCTAGTTGTGGACAGATTTACGAAAATCGCTCATTTTATTCCATGTTACAAAACTAGTAACGCTACACCTTTGGCTAATTCATTTTTCAATGAGATTGTTCGATTACATGGTTTGTCAAAAAGTATAATTTCTGATAGGGACACAAGGTTTACAGGGCATTTTTGGAGAACCTTGTGGAAGAAACTTGGAACCAAGTTTAACTTCAACTCAGCCTATCATCCGTAATCTAATGGACAGATCAAAGTGGCGAATAGAAGTCTCAGGAACATATTGAGAAGCTTTGTGGGTGAACATCCCAAACAATGGGACAGTGTATTAGCTCAAGCTGAGTTCACATATGATGATTCGCCAAATAAGAGCACAGGGAAAAGTCCATTTCAGATTTTGTATGGAATGCATCCTAGGGGAGTTTGTGAACTGTGAGATTTGGGAAGATTTGGAAAAAGGATTGTTGAAGGAGAGGATTTTTCACGAGCAATGAGTGAGTTACATGAGCATGTTAAGCAAAGGTTACAATTTAGCAGCTCCAAATACAAGTAGAAAGCAGCTTTAAAAGGAAGAGAAGTAAACTTTGAGGTGGGAAACATAGTCTTAAATCACCTGAGAAAGGAAATATTTTCGAGAAATGAGTATAAACTTAGGATGAAGAAAATATGTCCTTGCAAGATACTTCTTGATGACAAATACTCATCTACAGAAAAAACAGATAGTGATGAAGTCAATGAGCAACATTAGGTAAAACAAATGCCAATGGCAAAAAAACTGGAGACTGAAATGATTTTGGACACAAAGGTTGCAAAGAAAACAAGAGGAATGGAATATTTGGAATACTTAGTGAAGTGGAAAGGTCGCGTGGTTGAGGATTCTACTTGTATGAGTGTTGCAGCTCTACAGAAAGTAGGTTATTCTGTAGAAGACCTTATGAGCAGGAGCTCATAAATATTTCTTTCTTGGGGAGCCTTATGCAAGTGCATAGACTAAGAACAAGATATAAAGAATTTGGAGAGGAGATTACCAATGTAATGGGATAGTCACATGGTAATGCTAGGAAAAAGAATTAACGTTAATAAATTCTGAATATTTGATTTAGGAGTAGGTTTTGATTTTTTAGAAATAAGTTTGTATAAGTTATTTTATGTTGTAAATATAGTTTACAGTTTCCCTTATTTTATGGAGAAGGGGAAACAATTCACATTTTGTGACTCTTGGTTGTAATACTCAGTTTCTTTTGAGGAACAATAAAGAACGTGTGTCTGGAAGATCATAGGGAGGAGAAAAGAGGAACTCGTTGTTTCCTTTGTGTAAATATAGTTCAAAAGTTTGCAAATACGCCTATACTTTCTAATCTATGTGAACCAGAAGGTATTTCTATGTGAGGGGTGTAAACAAATAGCAATTTGGACTATAAGTTATGTGGGTGTTAAATGGCTTGAGATTGAATCGAACCCTGCAAACTAATTTTCGATGTGAATTGTTATTAGTCCATAGTTTATTCCTGCACACTTGATAATTTTGATACTGGTGACTTTTATGAAAAGATGTGGCTTGTTGAATCGATTTGCATTGAGAATTTGAACCTTTTGGCTTCAACCATTGTGTTATTTGTCCATTTTCCCTTTGGGGTTCTTGTTGTATCAGCTTTAAAGCCACAAAGGCATATGTCACTACATTATAGAGTAGTGAATGTGTGGTTATTCAATGGTTTGAGTACCATCAATAGAGACAAAGTACCCTGTTTGGAATTCTACAAAAAAAGACCTCTTAGATTGGTTGTTCAATTGGAAAATTTGTAATAGCATTGCAACCCTAACGAATAAAGGTAAGTGAGATCATTTACTATGTTGAAGAGAAGGTCAGGGACATTGGGAGTTGATTTGGAAAGAGTTGAGTCGATTCATCTTCCCAGAAATCACAGTACAAAAATTTTGACAAGGCACTACCCAATTATTCTGTAGTGAACAACACTACCAAATCATTATGTAGGGACTGAACAGTTAATTAGTGAATGGACGCTACCATATCATTTCGTAGTGACTATGAAAAAAAATTGGAGGACTACATGTTCGGTTTGAAATATCCTTTTAGCCAGCACGTTGCACTAGCCAACATGTTCAGTTTAAAAGTGCCTGAAATATGTAAGGAGACTTACTAAGCTCCAAACATTTCAGATTTGCTTGGATCTAAGACAACCCTCTAACATACACCTAGCATTCTAAGAATTGTCAACCACTAATGAAAGGTAATTTTGTAGGCTTCTATAGTGACTTGATTCTTATCTTGGAGAATTTAACCATGTTCAATCCGCTAATCCAATTGTAACATTAATACGAGAAAAACCAAAATTATTATCTAAAAGGCATGTGTATGATTAGGTAGACATCATGCTTGTTTGTAGTAGGCTACAAATTGGAAATAAATCCTCTTATCTTTCCATCCAAAAAGGCCAACATATTCAATTTAAAGGTGCATTTCCTTATAATGTTTAAGGATAATCATACTTAAAGACACACAATGCTACATATAGGATTGATATATATTCATAAATGGAGAGGATGGAACAACAAACATCCTTTAATTCACACACAAAAGAAAAATGGGAATTACACTTAAATTAGATTGAAACTATAACAGTTTTGAAGTATATTATCAATTCAAGTTTATCTATCCCACCGATTTCTTCATGCATAAAAATCCATTTATTTATATAATATTATCAATAAAATGTATCTACTTGAAAACATAAGGCAACTATAAGCAAGATGTGAACACTGAAAACGAATAGTAAACTTGACCCCAGCGAAATACCACATGAATATGGAGGGAAAAACTAAAATCTATATTCAATACACTTTATGCCATGTTCCGTATGTGACATGTAGAATATAGAACATGAGACCCTGAAAGACATATTATATTAGTTAATTTTTTAATTCAAATTAATTATAAATATATGGAAAATTTATATTTATAAACTTTAAAATAAAATAGTGTTT
>APFE030175319.1:215674-244027 GCA_000404065.3 Pinus taeda
GAGAGGCAAGTGTCAAATGAGCAGTTTCTAGAAGATTCTTTGGGTTTCCACCTAGCAAACTGCCTCTACCATTTGTCTGCTCTCGCTCATCGCACCCTATAGAAGGGCTTTTCAGTATGCATTGCACCCTCCATGTGTAACAGGTGAGATGCATCGCACCCTCAGCATAGAGCAGTCTGTATGGTCCAATTTTGACTAGTTCTGAGCAGTTTTTCAGGGAGAACTTCTGGGAAATGATGTAATCAGTTGACCTTGTTCCTTTAGGGTATGAAACAACACTTTTAGGGGCTTAGAAGCACTTGGTTTATGGACATATGTGATTGGGGTTGCAGTGCCCAAATATGTATATAACAGTTGCCCCCTAAAGCATGAGGTCGTAAATCTTTTGATGTTGGGTGAAATGCTTTATCATGAGGATCCGAGGTTTTTCAAACTGGAAGGTGACCTATAATAAGATACAATACAATACATTATCTTCATAATATTTTCATGATCTCGCTGAGGCAGGCATTCCCATGCCCAGCTTTATAAATTCATTTTCATGTACATAGGACAGACAACCATCTTTGTGGCAGACTGATGATTCTGGTAAAGCCATCATCCCTTGGCTTGGATGATTGTCTGTGCAGCTATGATGTACATTTGATGTCTTTATTTTCCCTGAATATATCATAGCCCGAATGGATGAAACTAGATCCAGGGTCTTCAAACTCGTTCAATCTTCGCCTGAAGTACAAGTCGATCCATGTGAAAAGATGTTCTGATGTCGAACATGGAAAGACATCACCTGATTACTAGCCAATGATGTAAGTTGTTAACAGACGCGAGAGGAATCACCGATAATGATGATGACCCTCAAGGCACTGCAGTACAATTCACGTGGTGTGAATACATGAGTCGATGTCGAACACCACATAAAATCTTTCGGTGAAGGCCATTGATGTAAACCTGTCAGCGAAAATGAGAAACTTGCCATTGAGGCATGCAAGCTTCAAAGTACTGAAAGGGTTGTTCCTAAGTCGACTTCTTGGATAATGAGCTGATGTCGACAAGAAGTGACCCGTCGTAGGAGGGCCTTAATGAATCCCACATCTGTAACACGAAACGGAGCAAACGATTTTGCGGAGGTGAAAATGATCTAATGATACAAGGTTCAGGGTGGCGGTCATGAAAGAATGGAGCGTGAAGGTATTGTAGTGGATGAGGCGTAAGCTGGGTTGGTGAATTCTCTTAGTGACTTCTCTTAAACATATCAGCGAAACTGAAATGGATTGGTAGCGTTAACCCCAAAAATGGATGGTACGAAGGACCAATGGTGATATGATCGGTAAACAAAATAACCCAACCCGACTCAATCATGGTGATGGAGTGAAAGTGTCATGTTCAAGAGCGACCTGCCACCAATAAAGTTCTTCAAGTTTTCTTCCCAATTTTTCCCTAGTCATTTCTGATCAGTACCTCTTTATTTTTTTCAAGCTTGAGGAGGGTAACATATGCTTGTTCGATAATTTTCCCTTCGGGCAAACTTGTCGCTATGTTTTAGCGAGCCTAGCGACAGTGAAACTCGCTCTTGTCTGTAATGGATAAGTTTGTTGCGATTGTTTTAACGAGTTTAACGACAAAGATAACTCATTCCTTTTTAATTTTAGAGAGTTTGAAAAGAGACGGAAAGGAAACTCCAGTAATCCTTTTTCGTAGTATAATCCCTAAAGTTCGAAAAAGTATAGATTGATACGAAAGGGATGACTTTTCCGATCACTTTAACGAGCCGAAAAAGACAAGCGCTTGATCTTTTTGTGTAATGATCCCTCAGGTCCAAAACGATTAAAATCTAGAGGAGGGATGGCACTTCCAATCACTTTAGCGAGATGGAGAGGCCAATTGCTCGGCAATCTTTTTATATTTTATGAGTCTAAAAAGAGCTTAAAAGAGACTCGTTTTTGAGGAACAAGTGATATTTTTAGGTAGCAGCTGGTTCCAAGTAAGGTTTGGAACTTTCCAATCACGGCAGTGTAAAGAAGATGGCTAACAGAATCACTCGTCACAGTTGTTCCTCAAAAGGGTAAACAATCAAGTGGAGGCGGATGATCGGCTAAAAAGTGGAGGTGATGGTAAGAACACGACCAAGGCTCAAAAGCTGATAGTAATGCGATCACAAGGGTTATTTACCGAAAGTGGGTTCATTTTTTAGTGAGCTTAAACTCTGGGGGAACATATGCTTATAACTAGGTTTATTTTTTAACGAGATTGAACTTTGCGGAAACATCGCTTGTAACTAGCTTGAACTTTTCGGAAACATTGCTCGCATGCTACAACACCGACAGAGCCACGGATGTAGAGATGGGTTGACCTTATGGTCAGACATGCTGGTCAATCGCAAATTCCATTCTCTAATGCCTTCTTCGAGTGGTTCAACCATCAGTAGATGGTTTATGCCGAGTATCCATATGTCGGGATGGATTTCCGAGGTGACCCAGATTTGGTGTTGCCAGTTGGCAAGCAGTGGGGTGTCATAGGTAAAAATCTTTGACCATATCTCTATTTATTGCCTTTATAATGTTCTTGTGTTTTTTAAATGTTATCAAGACTAATCAAACCCATGTACTCATGCAGATATTGGACCAATGCGACCAGCAATGCGCTCGAGGGTAGCAGTTGTCGTTCTAGCAGGAGAGGCTATAGGGAGGGTTGTCCTTCACGATCTGGATGTAGTCGAGACCCTTGCAGTATTGCAGGATCAGATCGAGGGCTTCACCCTTGGTATTCCGGATGTGAGGACCGATGAGTTAACCTCTAAGATTACAGCGCCATACTACCGGCGTGCCAAGTCGATGGACTAGGCTCCTACGTATGATCACACAGGCGGTGAATTGTTATCACCAGCACCATTAGTCTAGGGTGCTTTCCCGCATTTTTGAGTTTTTGGGTCGTGTGACCGATTTTGTCCTAGACACAGAGCATTTTGTAAAAACTATAAATAGTTATATATATTTTTTATTTTCGGAGCTTTATTTTGGTTAAGTTATATGATCCTGAAGCAAATGTTGATGAAATGCTTTTCTTTTATAAATGTTGCAAATGTCTATCTAACACATAATTTGCTAATGAATCAGTTAATTTGTTTAAGCTTTTGGAAATGTGTTGATATTGAATAGAATCAAACTGCCTTTCCAAAATCCTGACCCTTAGGAACATACGATAGATAGCTGGATTCCGAACGGAATAGATGCCAGTAAGCTGTAGGATGATGAGTTGCAAATCTAGCCTGACAACAAGTCGGCGTATTCCATGTGCGATGGCATCAAAAAGAAGTTCTATCAATGCACTATACTCAGCGATGTTGTTCATTGACCGACCAATACATACCCCTCTGTAACTCACTAACTCGCCGCTTGGATCAAAAATGGCCTAGGCTGCAAAAGATAGTTTATGCGTACTATAACTAGCTCCGCTGGCATATCCAACAAATGATTCCAATAGGTGCGACATCTGCAACAAATGTAAAAGTGGATTACCTAACCAAAACGATCACTCTTGACGAAAACAAAATGTAACAAAAGCATATGAAGAGATTACTACGCTTAGTCAAGCATAGCCCGTTTCAGGGTTGCGACAGTGGAATCCCATCATAATCTACTAGCTCGTAGGATCCTTTTGCTAATACATGCTTAACAGTGTAGGGACCCATCCACAAAGACTGGAACTTACCTGCTCCCAATTTATCGGATTCTTGATCGTAAAGTAAGACCAGGTCACCTTCTGAGAAGACACGGGATTTGACATTCTTGTCAAATTGTGCCTTGACTCGTTTCTTATGAGATTTGTTAGCCAAGGCGGCGTCACGACAGGTTTCATCCAATTGGACTAATTCCAAGAAATGAGCCTCTTCCTCTGAAGTTACAGGGAGAAGGTTGATTGCAAGCTTGAGAGATGAAATTTCGCACTGAACTGGTAAGACCGCTTCCAGGCCATACACCAGCTGAAAGGGTGTAAATCTGGTTTCATTTCTTATTGATGTCCGGTATGCCCATAAGGCCGAGTACAAGATTAGGTGCCAACTCCATTTATGGGCTCCAATCATCCTTTGCAGCATGTGCTTCAGGACTTTGTTGATCACCTCAACTTGTCTGTTAGCTTGCAGATAATACGGAGTAGAACTGTCGTGGGACAGTCCTAATTTGGCAGCCAATTCAACCATCAGGTGATTGCGGAAATGCGATCCATGATCTGTGACTATAGCTTGTGGAACACTGAATCTAGAGACTACATGATTGAAAAAGAAAAGGGTAGCCGTTTCACCGTTGTTGTTTAATATAGGCATCGCCTCGGCCCATTTTGTAAAATAGTCAACTGCGACTATGATATACCCATGCCCCCCAACCGAGGTGGGGTTACATGTCATCAAATCTATGCCCCATTTAGTGAATGGTCCAACAACAACTACTGGATGCAGAGGTGTGAGTGGTATTCTGGTTTTGCGGTCGAAGAGACAAGCACGGAAACTTCTAACTGTGGTTATGCAATCTTTGAACATTGTTGGGCAAAAGTAACCTGCTCGTAAAATCTTTTGCACTGTAGTGTAACAAGTTGATGCCCCCCACACGCACCTGAATGACAATCATTCAGGACTTTTTCGGCCTCCTCATGGGTGAGGCACCTTCGCAAAACTGTATCAATAACGTGATGGTAAAGTGTATCACCGGCGATCATGTAGTCTTTTGCTTCGTATCGAGTACGTCGTTGTTCTGGGCGAGAGGTATTAAGCCTATATGTTTCGGTTCGGAGATAGATTATTATATCTCCATACCACGAATCACTAGACGATATCAGAAACAAATATTCATCGACGATTGATGCTTTAGATGTTGAATCATTGAATGATGATGGGAAGTCACATAGTAACTCCGCGAAAACCAGATATTTCTTTGATTTGGATTTTATGAATTCCAGATCAAACTCTTGCAAAATGGCTATCCATTTCGAATATTTTCCCCCAAGTAACTGACACGACAGAATGTAAGTCATAGGGTTGCAATTTGACAAAATGGTAGTTTTGCGAAAGAGGATATATTGTCGAAATCTTTGTACTGCTTAAACAGCTACAAGTGCTAGCTTTTCAACATAGGAGTACTTGATTTCTGTATCATTTAAGTTCCGACTTAAATAATAGACAGGATGTTAGATTCCATTCTCTTCTTAAACTAAAACCATTGTGATGGTCATATCTGTTGCAGCCAAATACAGGTTAAAATATTTTTGATAGTCAGGAGCGTACATTAATGATGCTCTTATTAGGGATTCCTTTAGAGCATCAAAGGAAGCTTGCATGACCTGATCCCAGTCAAAGGGCACTTCTTTTTTCAAAATACGTGTATAACCTTTAGCAAGTTCGACGTAATTTGGAACAAACCTCCTCAAAAAGTTTTCTTTCCCTTAGAGTTTCTGAATCTGAAGCAAATTTGAAGGTGAAGGCATATCGATGATCGCCTGAACCTTACATGGGTCGAGACAAATCCCGTCCTTTGAAACCACAAAGCCAAGTAAGCAACTAGAACCGACACGAAACACACACTTGTGCGGATTGAGTCATATCTTGTAGTGTCGGCAACGTAGAAATATAGCTCTCAAATGTCACAGATGATCAGTCCGCTTTCTTGAATGAGCCAGAATATCATCGAGATATGGTTGAATGATGTTCTTGATGTCATGGAAGGCATAGTTAATAGCCCTCTGAAAATTTGCCCCTACGTTCTTTAAACCGAAAGGTAACTTGCAGTACACGAATGTGCCCCATGGACATATAAATGTAGTCTTCGACTGGTCCTGTAGGAGAATATTAATTTGACTATACCCGGAAAATCCATCCATGAATGAAAAGATTTCACATCCGGTGCATTCATCAATTATCTGGTCGATGAAGGGTGTAGGGTAGTTGTCCTTTGGAAAAGCTTGATTTACATCCCTATAATCAACGCACACTCTAATTGTTCCTTTTTTTTTCATCACAGGAACAATATTCGATACCCAATCAGTTAGAGGAACAAGGTAAATGAAACCAGCATGTAAAAATTTTTCAACTTCTGCCTTGATGGCAGTAGCTTTCTTCGGGTGCACCTGTCGAAGCCGTTGTCGTACCGGTTTGACATCTGGATACATCTTGATTTCGTGTTCAACTATACTCAAGTCAATGCCTAGAATTTCTTCATATGACCATGCAAAGACATCTCTAAACTCGCGAAAGAGAGCGTAATATATTTCCAGTTCTGAAGAAGAACAAGATTTGCCGACATGAATATTCTCCACTACATCTAGTTTGGTTGAGATATTTATGGCGATAGTTTCTTCAATATTGGATAGATTTCGCTCGGAATCCACCGTATTTACAGTATTTGATAGAAAATCAAAAACTGAAGGATGATTAAGGTTGCTGGAACAATATTCATGGTAATTCGGAAGATGGGAATGATGGTGGAAATCTTCCCATGGTGCCTCTCCTATCATCATCGACTAAATGATTCCTTCGTTTGTAGAATGTACATGCGACCAAGGATCTAAAGAGGTGCCATATTCCTTAAACCTATCTATCCAAACACTCGATGAGCGTTGATTTGGGTTTGCCCCCCAGGCCAAGAAAATTGATTGCTACAATATTTCTATTGGGCTTGGAGGCAATACCTGGTGATGATCCATGCTAATATCATGTCTGGAAATCTTCTGAACCTTTGTAGATAGGGAAGATACCATATTGCAGGTTTCCACCGTGGCCACTTTCACCAGATTACTCAGAGGCGGTGGGGCAAAAGTACCCATTAAGGTAGGGTCTTTTAGGAGGCCTACTCTGATATTTTGAAGCGATTGAGAGCTTCCATGGATCATTGGAATGGTTCCCGTAACTTGTGAATTGTTGGGGAGGAAGGTTTGTTGATCAACGATTGTAATTCCTCCTTGAAAAGGAAATACAATCTTTCTAAAGTACGTTGACACAAGTGAAGCCATAGCATAAATCCAGGGCCTTCCCAGTAGGATACTGTAATCGAGGTTTCCATCAATAACTTCAACATCAATTTCTACTGTCTTGCCCCCCAGTTCAACTTACAAGTTACTTAATATCCTGTACGGGGTGTATGTTCGTCCATCGAATACCTTTAACGTCGTTGACGATCGTGACAAGGGTGGTGAGCCTAAAGTTTTCCAGCAACTCATTGACATAATGCATGTAGATGCCCCCTCATCAATAATTGTTCGATGAACAGTTTTGTTGAGGGCTTTCACTTGAATGAGGAAAGCGAGTTGAGCTAGTAACTAAGGTTCATATCCTTTATGATTAAAGGCCATAAGATTGGAATTCGCTGGGTCAATCCCACCTATTGCTGATAATAGAGCCTACTTTTGGGAGGGGCAATTTTGCAGTACTTTAAGTGTTGACATAGCAGATGGCGATTGGGCCAAATCCTCCACTATATTATAATTCTATGCTGCTCTGGCACGAGGATTAAATGTTGATTTGTGTACTACTCCCTTTGGCGGCTTTATCGTTAGCTCAAGAATGATGGGTGGCACAACTTCGGTCGAAGTTGTTGTTGAACTACTAGGTTGATCAGTAGCCTTCTTGTTCGACAGATGTGGATTCTCGTAATATTTATTCCTTCTCGATATCAAAGCATCATTTTTTTTGTTTCGAAATGGACAACATAAGCACTTGTGATGGGGAAGTATTGTCACTAGCAACCAGATTGGTTTCTGGGTTTGGAAACATGTCGGTCAATACCGTTGAGGCTTTTGAACTATTAAAGAACTTCTTAATCTTAGCTTTATGTGGACAATCTCTCATGTAATGGTCTTCATCACGTATGTGACATGGCGTATTAGGTTTCTTTTTCTCATAAGGGTTTTTAGAAGATTTTTCAGGAGACGAATCATCATGTTTTTTCTTTTTCCTTTTCCCTTTCTTCTTGCCCCCTGGTTGCTTTGATTCCTTGCCTTTGTTGGTCGATGCGACATTAACCTCCGAGGCAGGAAGTTTGTCATTTTCCTTTCTACTAGAAACTTCAAGGGCTTTGCTAGACGAGGACTTCGCAGTTTGCGTACTAGAGGTACCAATCACGTCGTAACCAGCATGACAGTCCCTATTCGATTTAGGAGGAGGAGGAATGGAAAACTTCGGTCTAGGAGCATCAGGAATTTTGTCGTAGAGCGTGCCAAACTGAGTATAGATCAAGTCTAGATATTTCGCATGAGAAATGACTTGCTCTTCAGTGACAACTCCTCCCTTGGCCACATCTTCTGTAATAGAAGGTAACAATGACTTAATAAACCATTCAGCTAACAGCTGATCAGGAACATATGTCTTTACCATTGTACGATGACGTCGCCACTCATGAATATGATCAGATATGTGAGTGGCTATCATCTGCTTAAAATTGGTAAGAAGCTTTGTTCCTGTTTCGTACTTTATGGATAACTGAAAATGGGTTAAAAAGGTTGTGGTAGGGGCGCTGAAGTTATCGAATGAATCCCTAGGTAATTCAACGTACCATTTTGCAGTCGGACCAATTAAAATTCGTTGAAAAAGGAGAAGCCTAATCGAATCATCATTGAGAGAGTTGGACGAACCACACAGATGAAAGGTCATCACATAATTCGACGGATCTTCACCTGGATTTCCATTGAATTTAGGAATATCTGATGAAATTTTATGAGGAATTGCCAGCCACCATGGAGCATAAGCAATTGGATCATTTGTTAACCGATTCAAATCTGGTAATTCTAAAGTTGCTACGAAAGGCAATTGTTGATTCAGGTTTGGCGAAGCATACCCAGGATAAGATGGGATCGCCTAAGCCGTGGGTATTTTCATACCAGTATAATGTATTTGATGCTGATAAATTTGATAAGGTTGATGGGTGTAACCATTGTAATATGATTGTTGGTAACCGTTTTGAATATACAGCTGCCCATTACCTGCAAAGCTTTGTTGCTCAAGTCCTCGGTAAGCTTGCTAGAATTGTAGTTGTTGATATTACACCAGCCATGGCTGCGATACCATTTGTTGTTGTCCAATACTAGATGTTTGACCAAGATGAGGGGTTATAGTACTCGTTTGAGCCTGATTCAATTTAGTTAAAGAGCCACTAATCGGCGGTTGTGATTGAGTCGCGAAGACAAGAGGTTGTTGTATTACAACTTGAGAGACTGGAGGTTGACATACAATAGGCAGCGCTTGTACTTGAGACACTGTCACAATAGCTGATGTAGTGGGAATGTTCGACACAGGTTGATTTTGTTGTATTGAATATACAATTCTTGGTTGTTGAGGCAGTATTGCTACCCAACCACTAGATTTGATTCCAGCTTGACCTCAATTCTGTTGTGAACTCTCATATGGTTGTTCCCTCAAAGGGAACAATGAAAAGGCATATTGCTCCCCATATGGTGGTAATCCAGTGTTCAAAGGGAAAATTGGCCTTTGGAGACTAGACTGCCCAAATTGATACTGTTGTGAAGGATCAATTTGTTGAGACTCAACATAAGAAATTCCAAATAAGGTTCCAGATGAACAAATAGAAACAGACCATATTGTCGAAACAATCCCTGGGTGGACTCCATCTAGTGGTTGAGAACTAGTTGGGACAGATGGTACACCATCGAACATTGTCGGAGTGGTGGCAGGAGGTTCTGCTGCTGCTGTATCAGATGACACAGTCCTAGATGTCGATGGTTGTTCAGACATATCGAGTCTATCCAAAATATTTCCTAGTGATTCTATAGGAACTTGCGATCAAGGGTGACTAACTTCTGTAGTAGAAGGATATAGGTAGATCCCAGTTCCAAAATGAAATGGAGTACTGGATGGAAGATCCTCCACAATCTCTTCTATAGCAATCAATCCAAGTGGAAGAGGTAGACCGTCAGGTCCATAAAATATTTCTGGTGCCAAAAAAGGTATAGAATCTGCAACGATAGATGTTGGAGGGGCGGCAACTTCCGAATCAGCCCTAGATGGAGCTGGTTCAGCAATAGAAGTGTTTGTCATTACACTAGGATCAATTCTAGTGTCCTCTTGTAACTGCAGAACTTCTTCTGTAGAGGCAGGGATACCAGAAATAGTTGGAGTAACTGGAGTCTCTGAGGAAGTTGAAACATAAGTTTCAAATAAACCAGGAGACTTTGACCCAGTTAAACGAGATCGCTTGGCCCGAAATGGTTTCGTTTCCGGAGTCAAAGATGGTTGACTCGTTAGTTTCCACGAACGACGGGGTTTTGATTGACTTTCTTCCAGGATTGCGGATTACTTGATCAACTCAAAATAAAAAGGGGAAAATGTTATTTCGAATTAAATGAATTTTATGATGCTTTGACACAACTTGCCTTTTCAATATTAAAGAGTCGAGAAAAAGCTAAAGATGACTCTAGTCACCTTTGACTTTTAATGAGCCTGAAGTGACAAGTGCTCAAATGGACCTTTTCATTTAAGGAGTCTGAAAAGGAACGAAAGTGACTACTCTAGAAATCTAGACAGAGGGATTACCAAACCAATCGCAAAATTGCAGAATACTTTTTACGTACGACAGTCAATCTTCCCGAATGTTGTGTTCAGTGCATTGCGATCGATAGGGTGATAGACACGGCTTCCTAAGGATAAAAGATATAGCCTATTGTGGTCTCCCAATATATACTCAACGATACATGGGAGCACAAGTCCATACTGGCACTTGCCATATCAAGGAGGAGTAATCACCCAACCTACAATGAAAATGATAGTTACCAGGCTTTACGACACTGGAATACGTCTCTAGCCTAGACTTCTAGATGTTGTGCGTTAGGTTCCAAAGCGTTTTTATGTTCATTAAAGTTTATTTTACAGTTGATCTTTCTTAAGAAGTTTGCCTTTAAGGTTCACCGCGTGATGTAGATATACAATTCCTAAATATGCAATCTAAGATGATAAATAGTCGTTTACTTTTCTTTTTGCAATGAAAATCCTAGCTACTAAGGAAAGAGAAGTAAAATCCTTTCAACATAGAGCAGAGAGCACACATTAAGATGCACTATCCTAAATCAATTTCCGCATGCAGTCCAAATGCAAAAGCACATGCATGTATTTGTTTTTTCAGTTTCCTTAATGTGAGAATGACAAAAAGAAAACTAAGTACAGATCTGAACTATCTTTAATCAAAGCGACACTTTAGCAATTTCTTTTCAAAACGAAAGGAATATTTAGACAACACTTTCAATTTCGACTTGAAAAACTACTTTCGACACTTCAAAGAATTGATGATCCAAATCAAATACAATAACAAAAATGTAATCGACTATCTAAAAGAGGAAGACTGTACGACACTCTTTTCTTTGACTAAAAACGACACTTGCGACACTTTCAAATCAAAAGACGACAGTTCAATTAAGCTACTTTTTGCAAAGGAGAACTGTAAATGACGAAAAATACATAAAAACATTCACAATTCTTTATCAATGGAGGCTGAATAATGCAAATGAAGAGAGTTTCTACAGTGATATACTGATCACAGACAGCAAAACTACTAAATAAAGCTAAAGATGATGAAGAGAAAACCAATATCTAGAGGCAAAAACAGTCTCACTTAATCATCGCACCTGTAACACAGGGAAACAGGGATGCATCTCACCTGCAACACATGGGAAGTGTGATGCATCCAGGTTGCCAATGAGAGACAGTGCGATGGTCCAGGGATGAGACTGAACTTGGTTTTTGCTCACAGTTTGCAGCTAAGTTCAAGGATTTAGGCTGAGCTAATGATAGGCAGTAAACACAAAGTATAGAGGCTGATTTAATGAGGTTATTTGAGCTACCACCAGGGCACTTAGGATGTTTGCAAGTCATATGTTCAGTTCATAAACTAACCCAGAGATTGACTGAAGCAGCGTTGATCTACTTTGCAGTTGCATAGCAAAAGAAAATCGAAGGCTAGTTGGCTTAACTTCAGGCTCCGTTTGTAGTTTATAAAGAAAACAACAGTGACTAACAAACAAACTATTCGGTCCCCAATGGAGTCGACATTTTGTTATCGGGAAAAACTAGTGTCTATTCAGAGCTGCTAGTCCCACTAAGACGAGTAGCTATCTTAGAAACAAACAAACTAAAGTTACTTGTGTTTTCCTTTATGAGAGATAGATGAGAGAGAAGCAGAGGGTACCAAACTTAGTGTTTCGCTTGGCTCCTTGCTTGTTTCCTCCCTCCTTTGATAGAGCTTTGCCACTCCTTCCTCACTTGTCCCGCTTCAAAGAACACCTGTAGAGTCAAAGCAGCATAACACCATCAAAGCATAGAGATCTATAACCATAAACAAGATAGGATCAGATATATATTAACCATACAAATGCATATACCAATACAAGATTCAGAAATATACAAGAATATGGAGGAAAACTCAAATATCTTTATTGATAAAAATAGTAGAAGAGAGGATTACAACCCAATCGTCTGACCCAGTGCCATCCTCCCAGCATGAAAGCCCTCTTCACCTCATGAAAAGCTAGATCACCCAACACTATGATGTTTCACAGAGAAACCAATAGCACTTCCTTAAAAAATACAAAATTCCAGCCTCTGGATCTCTAGGATGAGGGATCCATATATAGATATTTGCAGGTGGGTGAGTCAGCTTTTGGGATTTTGATTAGTGGCATTTCTCTGATAGTTCTTGGTTCCACTTGGAGATTTCATGATCTCTTACTCATCCCTGGGCGAATTCAGAGAGGCAAGTGTCAAATGAGCAGTTTCTAGAAGATTCTCTGGGTTTCCACCTAGAAAACTACCTCTGCCATTTGTCTACTCTCGCTCATCGCACCCTATAGAAGGGCTTTTCAGTATGCATCGCACCCTCTATGTGTAACAGATGAGATGCATCGCACCCTTAGCATAAAGCAGTCGGTATGGTCCAGTTTTGACCAGTTCTAGCAGTTTTTCAGGGAGAACTTCTGGGAAATGATGTAATCAGCTAACCTTGTTGCTTTAGGGTATGAAACAACACTTTTAGGGGCTTAGAAGCCCTTGGTTTATGGAAATATGTGATTGGGGTTGTAGTGCCCAAATATGTCTAGAACACTATGGAACTCATGAGAGTTCGTTCTAATCTTGGCTATATTAATTTTCTTCTTTGAGCTAGTTAAAACAGAGAGATACTTTTGATCTTCTAGGGTGGGGTTGATGACCTCCTTATAATATCGTAATTTTCTTTTAGACGCTAAATCTTTCTCACATCATATTTTTTCTTTGAACTTAGAAGTAACAATATTTTTAATGTTATTAATGTTTTGCAATGCAACATTCTCATCGATCTCCCAATTGTTTAACCAGGCCCTAGTGTCTTTATACCAACCTTGTTTGAGCCTTAGGTGGTTTTGGCTAGAATTTATAGCTAGCTTAGGAAGTCTATGGTCTCCTATGTTATTGAGTTTGTGCTTGTACAACAAAATCCTAGTCATAGCTAGGCTCTTGATACTGGAAAGACCCACTTCTATAAGGAGAATAGGATAGGGTGTGTTGTTTTTAATTTTGAGGTTATACGTTATAAAACACTTCTGGATTTTCTCAATCTTTCTCCAAGATTCTCTAGAGATGCTACAATCCCAAACTTCACATCCATATAAGATAACCAGAGTGACTAAAGTTTCAAAGAGGAACTTCTTTCTATCCCACATTACGAGGTTTTCCGTTTTACAATTATTTTCAAGACCAAAATGAGCTTTCCATCCCCCATTAATCCTTTTCTCAATGCTATAGTTCTAGTTGAGCTTGTGATGAATATCAATTCCTAGGTACTTGTAGGAAGACACTTCCTCCAAGTTACTATTGTCATACATAAAATTAGCGTAAGTGTCCTTCTTGGATTTGATAATCTAACTTTTGTTTTTTCAGTGTTAACAATCATACCCATGGTAGAGCAGAAATCATTAAGAAGTATAAGTTGTGTATCATGATCAGATGGGCACCTTGCGAGAAGAAAAATATCGTCAGCGTAGAGAAGAAGGATGATGACTATCCCAACTAAGATCGTGCCAACACATCCTGCTTCCTCTGAACAACCTTCTAGCTTGTCGATGTAAATGCCAAATAGGGTAGGGGAGAGGGGGCAGCCTTGTTTAACTCTGATATTACACTTAATATCTTTTGACCACCCCTCATTTCTCTTTAACTTGGCAATTACATTCTCGTATAACCTTATAGCGGTAGCTCTCAACTCAAAAGGAACCTTAAGCTCTTCTAATCTGTTCCAAAGGTTGTTTCTAGGAACCGTATCAAAAGCCTTTCTAAAGTCCACAAAGCAACAAAAGTGATGGGAATTATCATTGCGGCATTCCTCCACAATGATCCTAAGTGTAACAAGGTGGTCTGTTTTTGAGTGCTACTTTCTAAAACCCGCTTGGCATTTAGCCTGCTTACCTTCACTTTCAAGCCAAATGCTCAACTTCCTTTCCAAAATTATACCATATAACTTGGCTAGGAGAGGGCTGATCATAATTGTTCGATAATTAGAGGGGTTATTTGTATCCCCACTTTTAAAAATAGGGATAATGAAGCTTTGATTCCATGGTTTAGGGAACCCTTGCTTGACCGCTTGATTGAAAAGCTTGTGAATGTGGGGGATGAGGACAGGACCTCCAATTTTTAAGATTTCCACCTGGTAACGTTCAATGTCCTTAGCTTTCCCATTAGCCAAGCGATTAACCCCAAAATCAATGTCTTCTAATGAGAAAACTTCTTTCGTTGTAAGCAGGGTTTCAAAGTTATCCATGACATTTGGAGATTCATAAAGCTTTTTAAGATAGGAATTCCAGTCGTGTAAAGCAATTTTATTATTATCTTTAGTTTTCCTAGTTAGAATTTGCCTCCAAAATTTCTTAGGAGCTACCTTAGAGAGGTGTAAGAGATTCTCTTGTCTTTTATGAATATACTGTCTTTTTTTCCTTTTAGTTAGGGCTTTGTATATTTTTATCTTGCCAAGTTTAGGAGATTCATCAACAACCTCCTTAATTGCTCTCCTCGCACTTTTACAATCTTTGTCATACCATGGGTTAATTTTGATATTTCTTTTATTACTTGAATCTTCAATTGAGAATTTGTTAATAGAATATGAGAGGGTTGTAGTAAAATTATGATAGAGATCTTCTATTTGTCTATACTAGATAAAGGAAGCAAATTAGTTTTTACTTCATTTAGAAAGAAATCTTTTTTATTTCTATCAAAGATTAACTTCTTTTGGCTATAGGGATTATCTTCTATGGGATCTCTATGCATGACAAAATTGAGAGTTATAAGTAAAGGCCTATGATTAGAGTCAGGCTCGTGGTCATTTAAGATGTCAAAATTTGTTATTTCGTTGTATAGAGGGAGATTGGAGATAACATAGTCTACCACGTTGCTACCAAGCCCATGGATGCAGGTCATCTGGATAGAATTGGGCCACTTCTTTAGACCATTGCAAATTATGAGATCCTGAGCACTATAGAGCTTGACTAGCTCCAACCCAAACAAATTCTCCCCTAGGTCTTCAGATCTCCTTTTGTACCGGCTAGCTAGAGGAAGGTCTTCATCTAACCAAAGAGGATTAGGGTTGGAATGATTGCTTAGAAGAATAGCTTGGTTTCTTGAAGTTTGAGCATTAAAGTCACCCATTAAAAGGATATTGCCTTCATTCCTTAGGCTAGAAATATCATTCTCTAAACCATTGTAAGGACTATTTTTATCTAGATTCTTTTTCTTATAGAAGTTAGAATTGATGGTGGGGGGGAATAACAGATTGCTATGTAGGTCTTTTTATCATAAATGTCAGTAATTTCTATCCAACTATATTGGTTGTAAGGGTCGTTTTCATAAATCCTAGCACAGGGAGAGATGTTCTTCTTAATGTAACAAGCTATACCCCCAATGCCTCTATGGGAGGATTGCTTATTCCAGGTAGACCATAATGTAAAGCCATCTATGTTAGGGACCTTAGATTCTTCATGCTCCCAAGTTTCAACAAGAAAAATAATATCAACAACATTCGAGATCCAACTTAGCTTGGGGCCTTTGTTCCATGGAAAGCCCCGACAATTCCAAGAAAGAATCTGAAGCATGTTGAATTGCTATTTATTATTATCTTTTTGGTTTCTATCTCGAATAACGACTTTTCTATTTCTAATTATTGGTGGTTAATGTCCTTTGAGACCAAACCTTGGTCTATCAGACCTAAAGAAACAAATTATTTAGTTTGATTTAAGATTTTATTCCTATGCTCAAAAAGCTTGGAGAGAAGCCTCAGTGGAAGGAAGGTCAATATTGCAACAAAGATTTTGAAACTGAGATCTAATGTGGTTATACGCAGAGCACTCTAAGAGGAAGTGATTTTCATCTTCGATGTTCGTATTCTCACAAAGATGGAAGAACCTTTCCATCCATGGTGTTTTAGGAATTGCCCAATGACCCATTTCACTATGGAACTCATGAGAGTTTGTTCTAATCTTGGCTATATTAATTTTCTTCTTTGAGCTAATTAAAATAGAGAGATACTTTTGATCTTCTAGGGTGGGGTTGATGACCTCCTTATAATATCGTAATTTTTTTTTAACTGCTAAATCTTTCTCACATCATATTTTTTCTTTGAACTTAGAAGTAACAATATTTTTAATATTATTAATGGTTTGCAATGCAACATTCTCATTGATCTCCCAATTGTTTAACCAGGCCCTGGTGTCTTTATACCAAGCTCGTTTGAGCCTTAGGTGATTTTGGCTAGAATTGAAAGCTAGCTTAGGAAGTCTGTGGTCTCCTACGTTATTGAGTTTGTGCTTGTACAACAAAATCCTAGTCATAGCTAGGCTCTCGATAGGGGAAAGACCCACTTCTGTAAGGAGAATAGGATAGGATGTGTTGCTTTTAATTTTGAGGTTATACGTTATAAAACGATTTTGGATTTTCTCAATCTTTCTCCAGGATTCTCTAGAGATGCTACAACCCCAAGTCTCACATCCATATAAGATAACCAGAGTGACTAAAGTTTCAAAGAGGAACTTCTTTCTATCCCACATTACGAGGTTTTCCGTTTTACAATTATTTTCAAGACCAAAATAATCTTTCCATCCCCCATTAATCCTTTTCTCAATGCTATAGTTCCAATTGAGCTTGTGATGAATATCAATTCCTAGGTACTTGTAGGAAGACACTTCCTCCAAGTTACTATTGTCATACATAAAATTAGTGTAAGTGTCCTTCTTGGATTTGATAATCATAACTTTTGTTTTGTCAATGTTAACAATCATACCCATGGTAGAGCAGAAATCGTTAAGAAGTATAAGTTGCTTATCAAGATCAGATGGGCACCTTGTGAGAAGAACAATATCGTCAGCATAGAGAAGAAGGATGATGGCTACCCCAACTAAGATCATGCCAGCACATCTTGCTTCCTCTAAACAACCTTCTAGCTTATCGATGTAAATGCCAAATAGGGTATGGGAGAGGGGACAACCTTGTTTAACTCCGATATTACACTTAATATCTTTTGACCACCCCTCATTGCTCTTTAACCTGGCAGTTACATTCTCATATAACCTTATAGCGGCAGCTCTCAACTCAAAAGGAACCTTTAGCTCTTCTAATATGTTCCAAAGGTTGGTTTCTAGGAACCGTATCGAAAGCCTTTCTAAAGTCCACAAAGCAACAAAAGAGATTGGATTTATCATTGCAGCATTCCTCCACAATGATCCTAAGTGTAACGAGGTGGCCAGTTGTTGAGTGGTTTCTAAAACCCACTTGGCATTTGGCCTGCTTACCTTCACTTTCAAGCCAAATGCTCAACTTCCATTCCAAAATAATACCATATAACTTGGCTATGAGAGGGCTGATCATAATTGTCCGATAATTAGAGGGGTTATTTGTATCCCCACTTTTAAAAATAAGGATAATGAAGCTTTGATTCCATGGTTTAGGGAACCCTTGCTTGACCGCTTGATTGAAAAGCTTGTGAATGTGGGGGATGAGGATAGGACCTCCAGTTTTTAAGATTTCTGCCTCGTAACCTTTAATGTCCTTAGCTCTCCCATTAGCCAAGCGATTAACCCCAAAATCAATGTCTTCTAATGAGAAAACTTATTTCGTTGTAAGCAGGTTTTCAAAGTTATCCATGACATTTGGAGATTCATAAAGCTTTTTAAGATAGTAATTTCAGTCGTGTAAAGCAATTTTATTATTATCTTTAGTTTTCCTAGTTAGAATCTACCTCCAAAATTTCTTAGGAGCTACCCTAGAGAGGTGTAAGAGATTCTCTTGTCTTTTATGAATATACTGTCTTTTTTTCCTTTTAGTTAGGGCTTTGTATATTTTTATCTTGCCAATTTTAAGAGATTCATCGACAACTTCCTTAATTGCTCTCTTCGCACTTTGACAATCTTTGTCATACCATGGGTTGGTTTTGATATTTCTTTTATTACTTGAAACTTCAATTGAGAACTTGTTAATAGAATATGGGAGGGTTGTAGTAAAATTATGATAGAGATCTTCTATTTGTATATACTAGATAAAGGAAGCAAATTAATTTTCAATTCATTTAGAAATAGATCTTTTTTATTTCTATCAAAGATTAACTTCTTTTGGCTATAAGGATTATCTTCTATGGGATCTCTATGCATGACAAAATTGAGAGTTATAAGTAAAGGCCTATGATCAGAGTCAGGCTCGTGGTCATTTAAGATGTCAAAATTTGTTATTTCGTTGTATAGAGGGAGATCGAAGATAACATAGTCTACCACGTTGCTACCAAGCCCATGGATGTAGGTCATCTGTCTAGAATTAGGCCACTTCTTTAGACTGTTGCAAATTATGAGATCCTGAGCACTACAAAGCTTGACTAGCTCCGACCCAAACAAATTCTCCCTTAGGTCTTCAGATATCCTTTTGTACCAACTAGCTAGAGGAAGGTCTTTGTTTAACCAAAGAGGACTAGGGTTGGAATGATTGCTTAGAAGAATAGCTTGGTTCCTTGAAGTTTGAGCATTAAAGTTACCCATTAAAAGGATATTGCCTTCATTCCTTAGGCTAGAAATATCATTCTCTAAACCATTGTAAGGACTATTTTTATCTAGATTCTTTTTCTTATAGAAGTTAGAATTGATGGGGGGGGAATAACAGATTGCTATGTAGGTCTTTTTATCATAAATGTCAGTAATTTCTATCCAACTATATTGGTTGTAAGGGTCATTTTTATAAATCCTATCATGGGGAGAGATGTTCTTCTTAATGTAACAAGTTATACCCCCAATGCCTCTACGGGAGGATCGCTTATTCCAGGTAGACCATAATGTAAAGCCATCTATGTTAGGTACATTAGATTCTTCGTGCTCCCAAGTTTCAACAAGAAAAATAATATCAACAACATTCGAGATCCAACTTAGCTTGGGGCCATTGTTCCATGGAAAGCCCAAACAATTCCAAAAAAGAATCTGAAGCATGTTGAATTACTATTTATTATTATCTTTTTGGTTTCTATCTCGAATAACGACTTTTCTATTTCTGATTATTGCCCATTTTCCTTCCTTCCTAGCTTCCTTTACCTTTTGAACCTCCTTTCTCAATTCTGCTTAATCTTCTGGAATGAGATCTTCATTTATAAATATTCATGTTCCTTTTAGACTTGAGGTTTTACTAAGTATGCCATACTTATGGTCAGTAGAGCTCACCTTTATTCAGATCAACCTTCCTTTATTCTCAGTTAGTTTCCCCAACCTTATTGCTTCTATGAGACACGTTGTTTCAATTTGTAATTTGTTATGTAATTCTGTCTGGGTTATGGCTAAAGTATCCTCTTATACCTCCTCTTTCAAACCGAATATTATAAGGTTCAAGGCCCTTTTGTTACACTCATGGTCTAATTCTATCAATTTTTTCATTTCATCTTTAATTTGTTTGATATCTAATTTACCTGCCACACTATTTAGGGTAAGGCGGCTATTAACATTTTCTTCTTTCTCTTTAATCATGTCCTTCATTTTAAGACTCTCTAAAGTATCAACATCTACTTGCTGGGATGTTTGGTTCATATCTTGGTTTTGTTTTTCTATAACCTGCAACGTAGTCTCCATTGCCTCCATCTTATTCTCAATAGTTCTATTTTATTTTCTATTTGTTTTTGGATCTTGCCTTCAAGAGATTTGAATTTATTTTCCAACATGGCTGCTAACTTTGTTTGTAGCTTGACTTCTCTTTCTTCTCTATGTTTCTCTAAAGACTCTATATACTCATAGAGGCTCTGTAGAGTAACTGTGCTAGGTCTACCTTTGATAATCTTTGGTAATTGTGGTGAATTATTCATACTTGAAAATATATGAGCGGATATGTATTAGAAAAATATAAGGAATGTGTATCCAAAACAAAGATGCACTTCATACCTGAAAATATATGAGCAAATATCTATTAGAAAAATATAAGGAATGTGTGTCCAGACCGCAGATGCACATGCTCCAAATTGTTTTTCTATTACCACAGAGAGATCATGAATTATTACCATAGAGAGATCGTAAATTATGACCGCAGAGATCGTAAATTATTACTATAGAGAGATCGTAAATTATTACTGTAGAGATATCGTAAATACATCACCCTAATTATTTTGAAATTAAGTTTAGTAAGTTACTTGATATTCTCCAAGATTAATTTAAACATAACACATACATATTAATATATGTAACATATTTTAATTTTGAAATTAAATTTAATAAGTTACTTGATATTCTCCAAGATTATTTATATTTGAAGATAATTTTTTGAGGAGACTTATGAATGGGTGATTTTCAAATTAAGTTTAGTAAGTTACTTGATATTCTCCAAAATTATTTATATTTATGGATAGTGTTTGGGAAGACTTTGAATGGGTAATTAGGAATTTTTAGTCTAGTATTTAACATTGTCTATTCATTTTATATTTTTTTTGAAGCTTTACTTCAAATATGTCTTTAATAATCAAATTAGATTTTTAAATATTTTATTTTAGATATAATATAACAAAATACTTTAAAACTAAATTAGGTTTTTAAATGTTTTATTTTAAATAAAATATAATAAATATTAAACCAAAGTATGGTTAATAAAAATGCTAAATTATTAAATTTAAATTTATTTTTGATTTTATAATTAAAAAAATATCAATTATGTATAATATTTTTAATAAATTAAAATGATTTATATTATATTTATTTTTTGAATGTTTTAAGTTTAAAATAAAATATTATTCAATTTAAAAAACAAAAAAAAAACAAAAACATTGTTAATAAAAACTGCCAAATTATTAAATTTTAATTTCTATTTCCAATTTATAAACTATCTTAATTATTTTGGAGAAAATAATCAATTATATATAAACAAATTAAAATGCTTTATATTATGTTTATTTTTCAATTTCTTTGTATTATATTTTTTAATATAAAGCACATTTTATATTTATATAATTTTAGTATAAAAACTAATATTTCCAAAGAGTCAGCCCAATTAAAGAGGAATGGAAACAAAAATTAAAACGAATTAAAAAATATAATTGAAATGTCCAATTATTATGACCATCAAAATTATAATTAAAACGTATTAGATGAAAAGTATAATCTGGATTTTTTATATATTAAACCACCTTTATATATTAAAGCAGCAGCTTTATATTAGGTACATGGAATAGAATATTTTTTAAATACATTATTAGGTACCGCAGTTGATTTCAACACGCTAAGTATACAATTGCATGCGGAGGAAAAAGACAAATTTATGGAGATGATACCATTGTTTCACCAACTAACTGCCACCAACCAAAACGTGGCGTGGTAAAAACGTTAGGTTAACTATGTGTAATCTATCATGTGTCCTAGTACCAAAAGGGTTAAGACATTTGGATGTTTAAGGTTTTTATTGTACATTCACCATATATTAAAAATTAAATGAGTAATATATGATCTATTATTACGATAAAAGGAGAGGGCGAGGCTATAAAATTATAGGAAGAGGTTTGCGGATATCTCCGTTATAGGTATATTCATAGTTGAATTATGTAAAAGATCGTGGGGTTTTTCATTTCAAAGGTTCGTATATATTTATTCTTTTTTATGGTAGTTGAGGGAGTTGTTTGACCTTCAATGTAATTCTTTTTGGCTAGTTGGCATTTACTTGATTTCAGCCTCGCTCTTTTAAGCAATGATGTACCAAGTATTATTAGACATGTGAAACTTTCCTCTTTGGCCTTCAACTTGAAGTTGATGATATCCAAAATTCTATTCATCACATGCAAATTTGAATTGAGCACGTTGTTGCTAAGATGGTGGTATTAATGGACATACAAATTCAACCTTAATAATATTTCTCCCAAATTTAGGATGAATTGGGCTAAATTTGTATCCAATTGAAAGAGGTTAATATTCCCAACTTTCCATTGCCCTACTACTTTTGGACTTAAATGTTATAGTTCAGGTAGAAAACCAAGATGTTTTACATAAGGTTAGTGATATTAAACCAAGATGTTTTGTATAGGGTTGGTGATATTAAACCAAGATGCTTTACATAAGGTTAGTATCAAGATGTTTTACACAAGGTTAGTGATGTTAAACCAAGATGTTTTGCATAGGGTCAGTGATGTTAAACCAAGATGTTTTACATAAGGTTAGTACCAAGATGCTTTCCATAAGGTTAGTGATGTTTTTCTCACTATGTTTTACACAAGGTTAGTGATGTTAAACCAAGATGTTTTGCATAGGGTCAATGATGTTAAACCAAAGATGTTTTACATAAGGTTAGTAATGATTTTTCTCAATAATTATTAATAATACAACTACATTAAAAATATTAATGTGGTTGATATAGTGGAAGGCTTCATAAATATTACCAAAAAAACTATTGCAACATGTCGAATGTCTTCCTAATGCACACATTTACCTGATTAACCATGTATAAAAAATTTATGGGTCAACTTTAACTTAAGAAAGAAAAAAAGAATTATAAATGAATGTTATAAATAGTAATGATGAACTTATCATGGAGGAACTTATTAGAATTGGAATAATCTCAAATCTCTAGGAAATTGGTGGGTGGGGAGCCACGTGACACAAATATATTTTTTTAGATTTTTAAATTTATTAAAAATAATGGACCATGCCACTTTTTGGACTTTCTGTATTCAACACCTTGAAAAACCCTAGAGCACTTGATTGTGCAGAGGTTACCCATCAAGCTTGTGATTTCAATAAATAGCTTGGGATAGGTTACCCATCAAGCTTGTGATTTCAATAAATAGCTTGGGATTTCAATAAATTCTTGTCGGATTTTAGAGAAATTAGAAGCTTCCAAAGAGTCTCATTAAAGACAACTCGAATAAAATTTGCTTATATATAAATGAATGTTATAAATAATAATGAGGGACTTATCATGGAGAAAATTATTAGAATTGGAATAATTTCAAATCCGTAGAAAACTGGTGGGAAGGGAAAGGGAACTACATGGCATCAATCTAATTTTTTTTAATTTATTAAAAAGTCAATACAATCTAACACTCTTTAATACACTACAGCAATTAATACAATCTAATAAACTCTTTAATATACTACAACAATTAATATGCATTAAGACTAAGCATATATTGAGCATATTCCTTTGAGAATCAATCTAGACCTTCAATTAAAAAATAAAAATAAAAAGTCAACATATCCCCATCCACCTGAACTTGAAATAAAATTTTGTGTTTTCTGTCCGAATTAATAAAAATCAAAATCATATTGCATTTTTTATTAAATATAATCTGATTTTAAAAAAAAAAATTCATTATAATTAATATAATAAATATATAAATAAAAATTATTAATACACATAAAATATAATTTAAAATATTAATATAAATTTACATTATTTTCTGTAAAAAAACTTATCTCACTAAACTTAAATAAATAAATCAAATATTTATATTAATATTTTAAGTATAAAAACTAAAAATACACAAATATATAATGTTAAAATACTAATATTAAACTTACATTTATTTTATTTTACTTGTATAACTTATCTTGCTTAAACTTAAATCATAAAATATTTAAAAATACAAATATTAATATTTACTTTTATGTATAAAAACATGTCTCCATATTTTGTGTGTTTATTTATCAAACAACCTACCCCAAACATGGTTGAGATTTAATAGTATTAAGTGCAAGGTATAACGTGATTTTTATATATATATATATAATGACCTTTGACTTCAACATGCTACTTAGGTGCAAGGGATAATCTGCATTTTACACATAATGACATTTGACTTGAACATGTTGCAGTACATGTGTTGAGAGAGGATGATAAACACAGAGAACTGCAACCAACCAAACATGATTCATGTTCAATAATTCAATATTTCTAGAACATCTAATTAAAAATTATATGTATAATTTTTTGTTATAGTAAACCACCTTGGACTTTAGCAAGGTGAAGTACTTTGATTGATATTCAATAATACTTCCATAATATAATACAAATTACGTATGTTAAACCGCCCTGGAGTTGAAAACTGTGAAGTACTTGTTTTGTGTCAAGTGGTTGCTTTATGTTTTAATATTTCCCCAAGTTTCCATGGAATGGAAAGGCTTCTAGAGAAGAGACAAATTACGAGAGAATAGAATAATAAAAAACAGTTAGTTTATCCAACGACTCTCCACCAACCAAATTGGGGCGTGTGAAGTGAAGCGATGATGTAGGGATGAAGCCCAACCAATGTAAAAAAGCATTCACGGGAAAATTACCCGCGAGGAGGTATTCACGGTAAGTATCAACGTCAATTCAATTCATTGTATAAAGTCATCCACGCGAAAATTACTCTCATAAAACTATTCACGAGGACAATTTACTCTCATAGGGAAAATATTTATCCACATCCAGAAAGAGTAAATTACTTTATGTGGATAAAGTGAATTTACAAGTGACATTGCAAGATTCTCCAAAGAATGATCGTCATTGTTGATGCAGGAGAGTTGTATGGTTTAGGTTTAAATCTATATAGTTAGTTAATGATGATTATGGTGAAAATTTTATGGAAATTAGAATTAGTTCATGAAAATTTAAAAAGATAAAAGATTTTTTAGATTTTTTAAAAATTTTATTTGAAAAGTATGGGAAAAAAATATTTCAAGATTATTAACAATTCTAGTTATGAATATTTCTAGATCATTAACAATTTTAGTTACTAGAATATTCCAAAATCATTAACAATTATATAGTTGTTAGAATATGTTTAAATTTTTTTAGATTTTTGATTGCAATTTCGTGAAGTGAAAACTATGCTATTTTATTTTCATTTGAATGAGTGATTTGATATATTAATAGAATTTTGTAGGAAAGATTTGAAACAGATAATCAATCATTGAAATTACCATCATTTAGCGAAGCAAAATTGTTATAGACCCCACAACACTAAGTGGTCTATCATCACCAACAAGTATATATTTGGTGTTACATTTATTAAAAGGAGAAAAAATCACTTTATCTTTAGCCATTTGATAAGATGTTTCAGAATCAATAAACCACTCATTAAAAGAAGTACTTGTTGCATTTAAGGAAAAAATAAAAGTTGAAATTGCATATTGTTATAGACCCCACGACACTAACTGGTCTATCATCATCGCCAACAAGTATATATTTGGTGTTTCATTTATTAAAAGGAGAAAATTTGACTTTATCCTTAGCCATTTGATAAGATGTTTCAGAATCAATAAACCACTCATTAAAAGAAGTACTTGTTGCATTTAAGGAAAAACCAAAAGTTGAAATTGCATATCCATGACGAGAAGACTTAAAAGGAGAATCAAGATTGATCTTGCGCTTCATTATTTTTTCTTCTTTAGAATCTATCTTCATAAAGAATTTAGATTCTAGATGACCATCTGACCCACCAAAATTATAATACCTCTCAACCTTCTTACCTTTTAATATTGATTATTTGTCACTATTAGGAGTAGTTGTTGTTGTGAGGATGTTGCTTGTTTGGATGTTTGGATTTATTCTTTTAATACAGGTCACTAACACTTTGTTAGAGGTACCTGATCACTCATTGATGCAAGAGCTTATCTTACTCTTTAATCAAAGAATCACAAAAAGCTTCAAGAGTTGGGGGTTGGTAAGTAACCCCTAATGTTTCCTTCATGAAGTGAAAAGTAATACAAAAATAGAATGTGAAATACCAATTTTCACAAAAATAGCATATATCAATTGGTCATCATTCTTTTTTATGCTAGAGTCTTCAAGTAAAAGTTTAAGTGCTTTGAACTTAGATAGATAATGTTCAATGCAAAAGAAATCACTGAGATTTAAATAAATCAATTGTTTTTGGAGGTGGTGGGATCAAGTTTCTAACTTTTCCAAAGCATCATTTGGTTTATCAAATCCTTGAAGGTGAAACTAAAAATCGCTAGAGATGGACGCTTTGATTAATATGTGTGCTTCGTTAATTCATTATCCCTTTTAGTTTTTTTAGGCATTAGGGGTAGTTTATTTTTCCAAGGTAACCTAGTAAAGTCTTTTACTTCATAACACATCTTCCATATAGGATTTTCATGAGAAGTAATTTGAATTGTAAGTAAAAATTCCCCTGGACTAACCATGTTAATACATATTAGTGATATGGTTGCAAAAAAACAAATTCACTATGTGGACACAAAGTTCTAGAAAAAAAACACAATTTAAAAAAAATGTAATTAAAAAGGAGTTTAGATATCAAACTTTTTCCCTCTTTAAGAAAGCCAAAACATATAACCCTATGAGCACTTGAGCAATGAGGTGTGGGAAGGGAGGAGAGGGAGTAAGATCCACCATGTCCATCACTAATAGTAATGGGATGTGGGAAAGGGAAGGGGAAGGGGAAGGGGAAGGAGGGAGATCCACTATATTAATCACTTAGAGTAATTGGGTCTACAAAGGTGGGTGAGGGAGGGGACTCTACACTTGATTGTTGATTATTTGAGTGGTGGGGTGTGGGAAGGGAGGGTTAGGCTAGGGCAGAGCCGCTTCCCTCTCCTTTCTTCCCGCGCCCCATCATTCAAATGAAAAGTAGATAGAGGAGGAAGAGGGATGGAGTGAGTGGGCAGGGAGAGATGGGGATTAATTTGAGAATCATCCCTCCCATGGATCATGTTGCTACACCCTACTTATCTTGATTATTTATTTATTTATTTTTTAAAATTATCTTTTTCCTATCCATTCGGTGTAGACTAGTTGGTAAGAGTGGAATTTAGTTCACTCAGATCACAAGTTCAAACTTCACGAAGAGAGATTGAGAATAAAAGTCATTATGAAAAATTAAACTATCTTAAAAAACATAACATCCCATTGCAAGTAATTGTTGTTCCATTCAATAGATACACTAACATTAAAAAGCTCTTCCATAACGTCGTAATCACATCGCTAACTTTGAAGAGATCACAATCCATTGCTAAATTTGAAGGCATTTTGTATAGGCAATATTGTGGAAGTATTAAGCCACATTTATTGTCCCGTTCCCTACGTGGATGGCTTGGGGGATGTTTATGAATATTCCTAGTTCATGAATGCCCACTCACATACATGTAGTAAGAGATGCCCAACATTGTACATATTACTACATTCAGAATCTTCACCGGGCACTACTTTATTGTCTTATTATTACTGTCCATATTTCATCTGCAGTCGATGAACAGTATACATTTTGTAATAGTCTCGTGAATAGTGTGTCGTTTTGTTGCATTATTATACTCTATATAATTCTACTCTGATTATTATACTCTATATAATTCTACTTTGAAATACTCTGCTGATTATTGTATCATTTTCTTTTATTATTATATTATGTATAATGATATTTTGTACTACTGGTTTAAACAGTGTGTCATTTTGTTGGTGCCTAAATATTTCTTACATCGTATCTTGCATTTTTTACTTCGGATTTCGTTATAGACGTGTCCTATTATTAATCGATATATCCATAGGACAAATTAAAGGAGGTTTAGAATGCTAGAGGAGTTAAATAAGGTTGTGCTTTGTTTCTTTGTTTTTTTTTAAATTACATTATATTAGTTTATTAGATGTTATAAGTGGTTGTTTATTTTTTGGATTTTTGATTGAGATCATTTTATTTTTACGAAAGATTTTTTGGCTATGGTATTTCATTTGTCGATGCATTTCGAACTAACCAATGTGATTCATCCTCAAGTTGAGGATCAGATCAAGATATGCATGTTAAATAGACAGCGCAGACCTCGAATGGCTAAAAATTCAAGAACGGAAATGGCTATAACTGCTAAATTTGACTAGAGAGTAGTCAGATGGACTAGGACCAAGGGGATAAAAATAAGCTAATT
>APFE030175319.1:250272-319821 GCA_000404065.3 Pinus taeda
TATTATTAAAAATCAAAATTGCTATTAAAATATATTAAAACCAGAATTAAAAAAATATATTATATGAAAAATTTAACCTGAAAGTTTTTTATGTATCAAATCACCTTTACACATTAAACCAACTGGTTAAACCAACTTTATATTAGGTACAAGGAATGATTTTTTAATATATTAAACGAAAAGAAGAAGAGAGGATTGGAAGACGCTGAAGTATTTGTAACAGTGCTTCTTAAGATTTTATATTTCCCAATGTATGAGAAGACTTAATATATGCCCAATTACATGTGCAGAAAAAGACAAATTTGAAGAAATAATACCATTGTTTCTGCCACTACTGGCCACCAACCCTAATGTGTCACGATAAAAGAGTTTGGTGAACAAAAAGGTCAAGTTAACCATTGTAATGCCACAGTCTAACTCAGGAAAGGCAAGTCTTAAAAGCTAAACTTACTATTTGAATTGGGTAGACTAGACCATTTTACATTACAACTCAGGAAAGGCAAGTCTCTGAATTGTAATGCAGAATTTAACTCAGAAAAGCTAAACTTACTATTTGAATGGGGTAGACCAGACCATTTTAACTAAAAACTATTATCTGAATTGGATAGACTATACCATTTTAACTAAAATCTAAGGGAAGTCTCTGAATTGTAAATGCAGATTCTAATTCAGAAAAGGTAAACTTACTATTTGAATTGGGTAGGTTAGACCATTTTAAATAAAATCTACTATTTGAATTGGGAAGACTAGACAATTTTAACCAAGAGTTTCGATAATAAAAAAAATTATTGGATTTTATACCATTTTAACTAAGAGTTTCGATAAAAACAAAACAAAAAAATTTATTGGATTGTAATGCAGATTCTAACTCGGAAAAGGAAATTCTCTGAGAAATTCTGATAATTGAGCCCTGAGCTCACAATTTTCAATCTATGTTTGGAACTCTCGCAACACTTCCAACTCGACACATCAGATTTCAGACCACATAATTGGAACTCTCACAACACTTCCAACTCGACACATCAGATTTCAGACCACAATCAATTTCGCTGTCGCTGATACATGAGCGCCCTGTGCATTCACTGTTCCATATTGTCGCAGAGTTACTGTTTTCACACAAACTTCATTAATGTCAAGCGACTGCCAACTGTACGAGCGCACCGCCTGAACTGATACAGAAAGTTCAGAAATATAAACATGTTCCCCGTAGCTTTAAAACTCTAAACAACCAATCACAAGCCAGGCTAAATTTATAACCTACACCAAACTTCTGAAAATGAGAAAATAATGGAATAAGTTTTAAACATCTGGAAATCAGAAAAAAAACTGGTCAACTGAGTTTTAATTTTTATTTTTTTCTAAGGTTAATTCACATTTATACAGCTAATTTATAAACAAATGCCAAAATTACAATCACCAGGTTGTAAATTAAAAATGAAAAATTATCAGGTGTGGATCTGATATGTTGTTATTAAAAGTCTCCCATAACCAGAAACATGCAGAAAAAAATGAAGATATGAAACATTCTCATTCATTTTTAATTGGCCTTCCAAAATGAAATGTAAACCAATATCAATCATTTTTTTTCAGGTTTCCGTTTGTCCATATCTATTTCATGTCCAAGAGAGAGATGGTGAAAATTACAGAGCTTGGGCAAAGTCACTACACTGCAACAAGCTTGAGCTTGAAAATAACCAGAAAAGCGTTTTCCTCAATGAAAACAAAATAGGCACAATATACTTTGAAGTTGTAAATCATTTTTATTTATTATTTTTAAATTATGTAGATTTCTGCGAATACTGCAAATAGATTCCAAACATCAATGTTCCAGAAATTGAATTTGGTGATAGGAAGACCAAAATTTCAGAAACTAGATTCCAGACACCAAAGCTCCAGAAATTGAAATTGGTGATAAGACAACTAATTGAAATTGGTGATAGGAAGACCAAAACTCCAACAACTAGATTCCAAACACCAAAGCTCCAAAGCTCCGGACATTGGTGATAAGAGGACCAAAACTCCAGAAACTGAAATTAGTAATAAGACTTGCTTTCATTACTGATATAAAATGCCAAAAAAAAAAATCGCTGTAACTAAAACTAAAAAAGTCTAAAATTTATCCTTCCTTAAATGATCAATCTTTCTTCTGCAAAATACCCAACAAAAAAGGGGACAAAAATAAGAGTTTCACTGTACCCAAAACTAAGAGGGAGTCTACGAGTTATCCCACATTCTTTAAAAGAGGTATATCTGAAAATAAATACAGACAAACTCTTTGGCTTACCGAATGAATTATCCCACAATCTTCACAAAAATAAATACAGACAAACCGTTTGCCTTACCGCATGAATTATTCCACAATCTTCACAAAACATCTTGCTGATATGTGGAAAGAAAATGCAAAAAAAACTGAGATATTGTTACAGTGATTTAATAAAAAAACTGAGATATTGTTACAGAGATTTAATAAAACCATTACAATAGGACTGCAAAATGGAAAATGAAAAACACCCCAATGGGGTACCTGGTAAGCTTGTTTACTGAAAAATACAGTTATTTACAAAGCCTGCGGCTGACTGAGATCATTTATAGAAACACTCTTCTTGAAAAAACTAAACTGTAAAGATTAGTTACTGATGATCAGTAGTATCACAATCTAATAATGGGGGAGAACTGGTTTTAGCAATGATATTGATAACAAGATCAGCAAATGCACCCAATATGAGTTTATGGGTCTTTTTCTTGTTAAGCCTGAGATAACACAAGAGCATCTCCTGTAAACAATGCCAGTCTGTCAAATTATGGGCGTCCACCATTTCCTGCATCGAGATCCGGAAGTCCCAATAAGGATTCGGAGAATACTTCAACACTGCAATGCTCTCGCACTGGAATCTGTCTTGGATACCGCTGGACTCCGCCAAGGATTCGCAGTGGGAGTCGCCATCAGAAGCTTCACCATCTCCATCCTCGTCCTCGTGGTTACACGATTGATTCGACTCACCAGAATCGCTATCCGAGGAACAATTTTCCTCTGCACAGAATGGCAGATCTATTTTCTCTCTCCGCAGAGAAAAGAAGGAGGAATTCTGTGAATCGATGGAGAAACCCTCCTGCTTAGCCTCTTCCAGAATAGAATTAGACCTGCCAGGGGAGAAAAAGAAGCGTTTGGAGCTCAAACCACGCACCAAACCCGGGGGCAAATCGTTGGACCCGCTGCTGGAATCTGTAGAAAAGATGCTAGAATCGCTGCTAAATTTGGACGAGTAGTCCTCCAAATCCAAAGCCTCTTCTATAAAACAAGCCTTACCAGAACCTTTATTATCCTCCTCATATGTTATCACAAATCTCTTAGATTCATATAAAGAATCAAAGCCCCCCTTTTCTTCCTCATTCTCAGGAACTGAAACAAGAACCCGCGAACTCTCAGTCTTCTCTTCCTCATTCTCAGGAACAGAAACAAGAATACGCGAACTCTCAGTCTTGGAATCTGATACAATATACAAAGAATTATAGTTCTTGAAAATATTTTCCCCTGATTTTGCAGCCCCTCTTTCCAAACTGAAGGACTGAGTCTTGGGATGCTTGCAAGAAAATATCCATGGAGCTCCGTCTTCATCTTGTTTAGAGCTTACCACATGTAGCTTGCCGCCTCCTCCTCCTGTGATCTTTGACAGATAAATCTGCAGAGACTTTAGCAATACTTTGCCCATCTCGAATCTCTGAAGAAACCAAACCAGAGCTGCTAATATACCATAATAATGAATGCTCTTCTCTGGTTTCTTTAATTTCTGGTTCTTTAAAAACACAACCCCAATAATACGGCGGGATGGACGAACTTCCTCGAACGGGGCACAGCCAGCGAACCAGCCAGTTCACGTATGGAGGAAACAGAAGCTTCCCAACGGCATGTAGGGCACCCTGCCAGATTGAGAGGGATTCTCTGTATCTCGTTCGAGATTATATATATTTAAGGGGTTGGCGTGCTCTCTCTATCTCATTATTTATGATTTGAGAGAGAATACCAAATACCGATGACATTAATGGCTGCGTTTTCCGGCCCAGATAAAAACAAGCGAGCAGAATATTAAACAGCGATAAGACCATAGAATTAAGCGAGGGACCTTATAAATTAGGAAGACGAGCAGGACAGCTAAATGTCTGATATGAAACGTGCATTTTCCTGCATGCCCGATATTTTTCCGCCATGAATACTGTGATAATGTCTTGGGGGGAGATCCAGATTTGGCGGAGCTCCCTATCTCTTCTCCCTCTAATTAAATGTCCTTCACATGGTAGGTGGGTTGCTATTATTTAAAACACAGCCCCTAACACCATTCATTGCAATGCTGTGGTTGTATGGTCCATGCATGATGGGACTATCTTCAGCTTCACTCTCTCAAAGTCCGTGTAAACATTCAACTGTTAGAGATATATTTAGAAATATGGGATTGGTTGTTAGGATTTTTTTAACTTCCGATAGATTTAGCAATAAATGATTGGAGGTCAATTTTTTTTTCATTTTATTTATATTTAAAACAATAAAATTTTAAATATTTTAAAATAAATTTTTAATCTAAATAGTTTTGATTATATATTCGGAGTTGTCTATAATGCGATACTTGGAGATTCTGGTGACGGAAATCGGCGGAAGAAATTGAGGTAAATCTTGGATTTGTTGCAGTTAAATGATTTTTTAACTGCATATTGGATTCAGCACACCTCGAAAACCCTGGGACGGTTGATTGTGGCAGAAACTAGCTATCAAAACTGCGCTGATTCCAAATAATTTACTTGCCGGTTTGGACCGAAAAAAACAACCGAAGGGGCTCAAAAAGTCGCGTTAAAGGACAACTGCATTATTATCTAAACTAGAGTTAAGTTTTTTCCACCTTCTAAATATATAATTTTTTTCTTAAATTAATAAAATAAAGTGTAGATTTTAATAAATATTTTTCCCTATATTTAAATAATAAATTAAAGAAATATAAAAAAAAAAAAAAAAAATCTAAATTTATAAAACAAGTAAGATTAATAATAATATTTTCCCTTATATTAATAAAATATAAAGAAAATAAAATATTTTTCCCTATATTTAATGATCCAAAATTTAAAGACATACTAATAGAAAGGAAAATAGACCTTATACTTGGTAAGACCAAATCTAGTCTTTATTTTGAGTTAATTACAAATTAGATTTTTTCTTAAATAATAATAAATACTAGCTAGAAAGAAAATCTACCTTTTTATTTGATAGTTTTCTTTAGTAATAATGATGTGTATGATTTTCTTTTAAGTAATGGTGATCCAAAATTTAAAGACATACTAATAGAAAGGAAAATAGACCTTATACTTGGTAAGACCAAATCTAGTCTTTATTTTGAGTTAATTACAAATTAGATTTTTTCTTAAATAATAATAAATACTAGCTAGAAAGAAAATCTACCTTTTATTTAATGTAGTTTTCTTTAAATAATAATGATGTGCATGATTTTCTTTTAAGTAATGGTGATGACTTACCGATCACATTCAATTATAACTATCTTCACTTTGTGATGAGTTGTGAGGACACTCCCTGATGAGTTGTGAGCTCACTGTCTTCACATCTTGACGAGTTGTGACTAGGCCATAACAGTTAATGATGATTATCTTCAACCAGGCCATAACAATTAATGATTATTATTTTCACTAGGTAATGAATTAGCCATAACAATTAATTATGCTTATCTTGACTATGTTATGAGCTAGCCATAACAATAGCTGATGACTATCTTCATCACCCATTGACCACAAAATTATAACAAATTTTTATCATTAAAATTAATTATAATGCTATTTTACATTTTATAAATTTTTATAACTTTTTGTTTAATTTAAGTAGGTTTGTTAGTTTATTTGTGACTTGCAAGACGTCTGGTTATAGTAATCCTTAATATGGCTAGATTTTAAATTTCTCCTCTTATAGTTCGAAACTTGGATGGTCATTTAGAAAAAGACCCTGGAAAACAAATCGATGGCCATACAAAATGAAACAAGTAGTAGAATTTGACTAAAATTATAAATTTTATAATGTAATAATTTATTTATTTATTATTATACTTTGTATAAAGGAATATTTCTAACTAGAATATATAGAATAATTGTTGGCGTGATAACAATGGACTCTAAATAATTCCTTCTAACGACATATAATAGTCTGCATCATATCAAGTAAATTAAGTAAAGTGAGTCAAAATTCAAATTGAATCCCAACTACTTAAATAACCTCAAATAAATTATACAATAAAATAATTTTTAAAATTTGTAATTTTGATCATTATTGAAAGACATTTTTTTGGATCCCATTCCACTAATTAATATATCTTTTTAAAAGTCTTCTCTATTTCATCTAGAGTTTTCACTTTTACTTTTTCTTACTTTTGTTTTCTAGTTTACTTTTACTCTAAGTATTTAGAGGATTTGACAATTTGGTACTAACTTGACAGGTGGTCCCTTCTCTATTTCATCTACACCTTTTACTAGTTCTTACTCTATTTTAACTTCTTCTTTTGTTTAATATATAGGGTTGACATGGGGTCTTTCTCTTTTTCATTTAGACTTTTCATTTGTTTGACACGGGGTCTCTTTTCTATTTCATCTAGATCTTTTACTTGTTCTTACTCTATTTTATTTTTTTTTCCTTTTTTAAATATATATAGGGTTCACATGAAGCTTTTTTCTTTTTCATCTAAACTTAGGGTCTCTTCTCTATTTCATCTAGATTTTTTACTTGTTCTTACTCTATTTTAACTTTTTTCTTTTCTTTTTTTTAATATATATAAAGTTGACATGAAATCTTTTTCTTTTTCCATCTAGACTTTTCACTTGTTTGATAGCGGTCTCTTCTCCATTTCATCTAGACCTTTTACTTGTTCTTACTCTATTTTAACCTCCCTTTTTTAATATATATAAGGTAGAGATGGTGTCTTTCTCTTTTTCATCTATAATTTTCACTTGTTCTTACTTTTGATACCCATAGGTTGACTTGACATAACTCATAGGAATGGGTACTTATTGAAACAAGGTTGTCTACCACAATAACCCATTGGTTGACTTGACATAACCCATAGGAATGGCTACTTGATTAATATGGGGATGACTACCACAATAACCCACTAGCTTGAAACAGGAGGTTGTCTATCAAGATAACCCATAGGTTGGCTTGACATAACCCATAGGAATGGCTACTTGATCAATATGGGGTTGACTACCATAATAACCCATTGGCTTGACACAGGGGTTTTCTATCAAGATAACCCATAGGTTGACTTGACATAATCCATAGGAATGGGTACTTGATTAATATGGGGTTGGCTACCACAATAACCCATAAAAATGGGTACTTGTTGGCACGAGGTTGACTACCACAATAACCCATAGGTCACAATCCCTACAGTACCACTATAACTCGTAGGTGAGTCTTTAACATAGTGAGGATTTGAACATGAGACCTTGTACTAACATTTACTTTATATTTTTATAAGCTTGCCAAATAAGTCTATGATTTCTATTATAACATTGTTTTTGTTTCTTTAAAATTATTTTTTAATATAATTGTGTTATTTTTAATTTTAGTATTAATTTAGTTTTTATTGATATGATTTTATGAATTAATATAAATGAGAAAATATTTTTTTTTGCAAATAGATATATTAAATCAAATTAATATGAAATTATAAATAAAAATGAATTATTTGTTGAATTTTAAGTAGTAGTAATATTATTATAAAATTTATGATTTTTTTATAGTTAAATGTATGGCTTTTTATTTAAGTAAGGAGTATAGCAAACCACTTTGAACATGACGTGGCACATCAGATATAGAACCGACCTTTACACTTCTTTCTCGTGAACCAGCACTGCTATGAGCTCTTTTACGTGAATTACTATAGGTAATTATAATTATATATTGTTTTGATGCTAAATTAGATCGTTCTTTTGAGATCAATAATACTAATATAATTTTTAATGATTCTTATATTGTTGATATTGATATAATTCATAATTTTTAAATTAAAATAAAAATGGTATTTAAACACCGGGATTTTGGATTTCTAAACATAACCATTTATGTTATATTTTTTTATAACCATTGAATCTCCAATGATGATTGATGTTAAGTTTTATTAAACGTGTCGATAAGAGAACATTAGAATGCAAGGGACTCAAAAAATTAAATGCCACTAATGATTGATGTTGTAACTGCTATTCCAACTCTCAAATGACACTGGATATTGTCTAGAAAGTGAATATATAAATGGGACGTGGATAGGCTTATTGTGAAGTATATGGTACGTCATATAGTTAATGAGACATTGAATGCAAATACCTTTTATGGTCATATGCTGCGTTGCTTTTCTGAACTCCCTTCTGCTGTCATGGACCCCTACACTCATTGCAATGTCCTTCACTGCATTCACATCAAGGGTCTGGGCTCCAATTTGGTTTGGCATTTGTTAGGGTTTTGTTTGTTCTCTCCATCTTTTAATAAAAAAAAATATTATATATGAATCAATATGATAAACGAAAAGGACTTGTTACGTGAAAGTACAAGGAGGCATTGAAGAGCCCTTGAGCTAAAATAATGGCTACTATACTTATCATTGTCTTGGAAAATTTCCAAAGTATTTTTAACACATGGAGGTAGAACCGTTGTTACCTTGTATAGCTAAAAACAAATACAAAAGTAATTTATTGTTTTCCAACCGTTGTTACTTTGTATAGTTATTCATGGCTATTAAAAACAAAAAACAAAAGTAATTTATTGTTCTCATATTTTTAATAATATAAATATGTAAGTATTAAGTTTAAATTTAAAAATATCTTTTATGGGTGAGAATCGAGATAAACGTGGTCGTCGAGCTCCATGAGTCATGACAAATGGGCAGGAAGGGCAGGTCGTACCTCTAGGCCCCTCATACCATGCAAAGGAGGGAATGGAGTACATGAACCTTGGCTCTTAGACATGCAAGTATTTACGACGCTTTGGGAAAGGAAAGTGACAACAGGGTGATAAGTGGGATGAAGAAGGTGTCGGGACTTCGGTTCAGTGCTCAGGTTTGGTGGTGGAACTATACTTGTCCTCCTGCTCGATGATGAAAGAGGTGCAGGAGACGTGACAAAATTTGTGGTTTCTTGATTTTCTTTGGGGAATTGTGATTTGTTGCGTATAAAGGAGGCCAATTCTTGGTTTTTCTCAACTCTTGTAGGGTCACACTGGGTTAGCAAGCGCGGTGTGAAAGCAAATACTATTTTTTGTTTATTTGGGGTAAGGAGTGTCTCTGTAAAAGCTAGTAGTTGCATGGTGAGGGTGACGTTTGGGAGGCGTATTGTTTCTGGAGAACGATCGTCCTCCTGATGACTGACGTTGTACAATGGAGTGATTGGTGTGGAGAGGAATGCAATGGCGAAGCTAACGGCGCTGCCTTAAGTTCAGTTTGGTGGGCAGGAGGGCAGCAATTCACTGCAACAGACAGGGCAACATATCCAGTGGAATTGGGTGTGATTAGATGACGACAAATGCGTCCTAATCCTTGACGGGGGCAGTCTAACCTCCCTGTGCAGTTAGGGACGGGGAGGGAGGAGGCCCTTACTCTAGCAACCATGGTGGATGGAAGCGGGAGTAAATCGGTGGGCAAAGCTAGGGGTGAAGGTTCTGAAGCGCACGAAGGGCGGGGTGGCGGACTTCACGGTGGTTGACAAGGTGGCTGGAGTAGGGTTAGTTGAATCAACGTGGTGGCACGAAGACAACCCGCATCGGCAACAATTCGCAAACACTTGGATCTCGGAGAGGTGGTGGGCGTAGGAGCGGTCAAGTAGTTACAAACAACAGTCGTAGCGACACCCCAAACCCACAAGGATTGCAGCATTGTTGCTTGGAAAACTGTTGAGACCTAATCCAATCCTTGTTGGACCTGATAGATGTGGCAAAATGAATCATTCAGGAAAAGCATGATGAGTTGATGGGTACACTGGAACGCATGCATTATTTCCAATGCCAAGTCAAGGAGCGAGTGGTGGTAGTTTGAAAGGGACAGAACCATCTAGCAGAGAAAGTGGAACAACTAAATACTTGGATGGTGCACTTTGAAGGGCACGTTCAGTGTTCCTTCCATCCTTTGCCTCCTCCAGGAACTGCTCCAGACAACCCAACTTCAATCACCTCAAACGGCTAATATTTCTTCTAGTTTTCTTTATGTTTTGTTTGTCTATTGGAGCCTATGGCCCTCTCGTTTATGGACACTGGAATTAGCATCCTTTTTGTATTTATGTCACCTTGTGTAGATCATGGTCAACAAACTCGGTTGGGGTGAGACCATATGCTTTTTGAAGTCTCGGATGTATATCTTTTTTGCTAAATGAATAGAATGTTGGCTTACAAAAAAAAGGGTAGAGTATGTAATTTTTTATAAATTTTAGTAATGAAATGAAATTGTTATGTTGAAACAAGTGAAATACGAAAGTTGTGTACATCAATTTGATTTTTAATTTGATTATAATTTTAAAACTAAACTAGCACATTCTTATAAATGAAATACTTCGTAATGATATGCATCAATTCATGGTAGGTGTCAATCTATAATAAGCATCAAAACACTAATTTCATGATACATTTGATACTAGAAAGATAAAAATTATTATTTTTTAAAATTATTATATTAATTATAAAATAATTAATATATGATTTAAAGATATATATATTTAGAAAAACATGTAACAATATTTTTAACTATAGAGATTCATTTTCACTTTACTATGGATATTCATCTTCTGTAAATAAGTTTTATTATAATGCCATGGCTTATCAATACCACATGCCCAAAAATCATAACTCACTTCATATGACTTGTTCATATGACATTTTTTTTTAATTATTCAGTTTAATTAAAAGGGTAGAAAGAGCATGACTACTTAGAAGATAAATCTCAACTTTTAATTTGTGAATACTACTACAAATATTTTGAAATATTCCATTGAAATTAAAATTAATTATTCATAATTAAGTTAAAATGATGAAAACCTTATTCTAAAATAAATATACTTAATAAAAATAATTATTATTATTATTATTATCTTTTGTGTAAGCTTGGTAGATCCCCTTTTTTATTAATATTTCATAATAATAAGTTTGATTTCAACAAAACTATAGGTGGCCTCAATCTGCCCACAGGAAACCAGGTCTGTTGGCCACCTATCTGCAACAAACGTTGTCCAGAATTTAAACAAAGTTATTCTAACCATCCATGCTACATTAGCGACTTTATCTCTTATCTGCTTCATGCTGAAAAAGTAAATTCTAACCGTCATCAAAACAAAAATTAACTATTAGTTGTTGGCTTGTGGGGGGCTTGACCCAGGCTCAACGTTATTTAGCCAAACAAATCCCTACACTACTGGCCCTTTCGGCATCAGCCCATGGAAGTGCACTGAAGTCTCACCGGAAGCAGTATGGGGGGGGGAGGTGCTAGAACCAAGTTTCCACACCCTTAAGATGGTTGTGATGTCGATTTATTCCAACCATACCTGCCTTCGTGCAAGTTCCTTATCCCTCTGCTCTACCCTTCAGTACCTTCGCGAAATGTTACAATCGGCTTCCATGCAGCCCTACTCAGGGGCTGAAGTCCTTTCGTGCTGCTAGGGCAGCGAACTGTGATATTTCCCAAACTACGCTAAGTATCTTACTTGATTTATTTACAGATCTTAGTTAGCTTCACGTAAATGAATGTTCTTACTTGTTTTCACTTACCCAATACATTTACATACATTCACGCATCATATAAGAATTATAAGCGAAATTTATACCCAATATAACATATGCAAAAACAAGAAATAAGGACGCAAAAATTGTAGAATACTTCTCTTTTTTGATAATTTAGGATTGTTACAGACTCAAGTTGCCCTGCGCACTCAGCTGTGGACTTCTAGGCCTCTGCGCACTTAGCTGCAGAGCCTCTATTTACGCTATGACCCAAAACTTAGAATTCTACTTCAAAGCTATTTCTCATACATGTTCGATCATTGATTCCATTCTCCTTATCCCTTTAACTACTTAGATCTTAGCTTTATTTATACAATCCATGGTCCACGGACCAAGGGTAGATCTTCTACAGCCAACATTACATTTTCAAAATAAGGGCGAACAACCCTATGACTCTTTAACAACTACGTGCTCTGCAACCACAAAATGATGAGTCTTTACACTTAGATTACAAAATTGGACCAAAATATGAGCTTTAAGCCTCAAAACTACCCTTGGGGGATCTCGCACCGAACAGGCCCCCAACACAAACATCATGACTCGCCCTTGAGTCACTCTGCAGGTGCAGAGATCTTAGCGCGAAGACCTCCAATCTATGTTTAGATCACTGCAACTTCGGCAGCACACTGAGCGGCCGCCTACTGGACTCCCATGCGTTATTCGGTGACTACTGTTGAACTACTGCTCTAAATATTCTATTGAGTTGCTTGTAATTTCACGAGCTTTCCTTCAATGGAGGTTGTGATCATGTAAGCCTCGTCTATCCATGGCTGTAGGCGCCCTTTTAAGACCGCTTCTTTCTACTGAGCAGCATCCACCTGTTCCTTGAGCGCCTTTGCCTCCTACATCCGTGCAAGCCTCTACGTAAGGGAAATCATTTGTGTAGTCCCTTTTACCTTGTCATACCTCTATTGGAGTTCACTGACTCTGTCTCTAGGCGCTCTACGTTCAGGTCCTCCTGCAGGGTGGTTAGGACCTCGAATGACTGTTCGAAAAGCTGCATGCAATCTGCCACTACACTGTCAACCGCCGCTATTATCGTTGTAATAGCGGTGGTACGTTGTTCCTTGACTTGAGGTGGAGTTGAAGGTTGAGCCTTCAACTGTAGTTCTGTGATCTGCAGGTTCAGCTCCAACTGAACCCTAGCCATCTCTGCTCGAGCGTCGCGCACCCCTGTGGCCAATTTGCAGGCGCGCGCCTCCACCAGTTCTTCTACCTGAATTTCCAACTCCAGGACTATCCGACAGGCTTCCTCTACCACCTGCATCATCTGCTATGCTGCCTCATTACGCTGCAGGCCCAACTGCTCGATGTTGATGCACTACTCACTCATCACCTACAGAGCGTGACTCTCTTGGGTCCCGAGTTCCTTGGTGATTCCATCCTATAAGAGGTAGAGCATCTCCCGAGGGAGCGTAACCATGTTCAATCCTACCCTTTTCAGACTGCTGACCATAGGCCTGTCGGCCTAATTTTCTATAGTGAGTGCCCCATCAGCTAGTAGTACCGCATTGGTCACCATTGTGCCTAACATCTCCTCGGCAGCTGAAGTGTCGATTGCAAGGTTGGTGGACATTGTGCCAGCCTATGGAGTGTGAACCTACAACTCTTGTAGTTTTGTTCGAAGAGCTCCCAATACCAGCTGTTGTTTTTCTTCAAATTGTTGGAGGGCCTCCGTAGTGACATCCCTCATCGTTTCTCCGATGTCATGCAAATCCCCCACAGTTAGGGTGATTGGGTCAAAGGACACTTTGGATGCCTTACTTTTCTTTCATGGCACTGCCTTCTTTAGCAGCCGCGGATGCTTGAGTTGGGTGGACGTCGTGTGCGGGTCCATGCGACCTTGTTTTGTCTATGTTTCTGCCTCAGTGCCGGGCGAAGTTGACTTCTGTCCTTCGCACCCTTCTTCCCTTGTTTTCCACTGTTCCGCCACTTTTGCGGCGTCAGGCACTGCCTGGGCCTTAGTCTCTGCTTCCTCTTTTATGTGCTTCTCTGCTAGCTGCACCATTCGAAGTTTTGTCTCTTCCTTCTTGTGTTGTGCAGCGGACTTGTTCATTTCCACCGCAAAGCCAGCTGGAGTGTGCGATTCCGATGGCCAAGACTCAAGGACTGCGAAAATGACATCATCACTCGCCAGGTACAATAGGTTATGCCATGTCTTCGTAAGGTCTTTCTGCGCCCTAATAAAAACATGGTGGAAATTCGCTTTGAACTCTGCAAAGCTCTGTAGACTAGCATACACTATGGGCGACAACCGCAGCTTGCGATTGATCCCCATACGGATATTCATTTCCATTAATACCCAAAAAATATTGCTTTCTTTTATTCGATGCACGTCCTTGGTTGCCGACAACGAAGCATACTTTGTTGCCTTTAGAAGGTCCAACGCGACCAAAGGGAATTGGCTATCTTCGGGCAACTCCCATGCCACCACTACTATCGACAACAAGAGCCACACGTAGTGAAACGTTTTGCCCTGCTCCTATGCCTCGTGATAGTTCGCAAGGAACTTGTTACATAGTTAGTTCGCCTAGTTGAACTGGACTCCTTTCACACATTGGGCTGCTAGTGCAACCACGGACACGGGCACCTCATCCGCGTGGCACTTCCACATCACTTTTCCTGCTAGTATTTGTGTCGCGACCTTTACTGTAGGGTTGTTAATGCTAGAGATGGCGTATCCTTGCTTCTTCTTCTCCGACTTGAACTTCTTCTTCATCGCTTTCGAGGGCCAACTCACCACCTTTTCCTTCTGATATGTTGGCTGGATCCTCCCCTAAGTAACGCAACCATGTAATCTGGTGAATCAGATGGTCTTTGATAGGGATGGTCTCCTCCAGCCACAAACACCCATCATGCACCAAGCAGAGCAGCTGCCTGATGACGAAGACGGTCACTGGGGCATGGTGGTAATGCGGCACCCAGAGCAGGTTAAGCAACTCGAATTTCTCTACACCTATGAGCCATTTCGATGGCTCCAATTGAATTATTCCAGTAGTCGCATCAATCCTCTGCGCATTAGTTTCTTATTCACTAAATGCGAGAACTTCTCATGGTCTGCGAGGTCCTAATCTTCAACTTCAACACGAGAACCTGTCCAAAATACGGTCCCTCAAAAACAATATCGCCTGGGAGCAACGGAGTTTGCAGAGAGCTCTTTCTCTCATCTATGTCCTTCAACACCTTGGCTTTACCCTTGTGTGGAGGAACATATTTAGGTAACCGGGTAATAGGGTCCACACCCTGGGTTTCAACTTCCATTTCTTCATCCTCCTCATCCACCAAGATTTCTTCAGATTCCTCCTCGTCAGCCTCCAGATTAATGGCCTTCCCTTTTTCCTGCAAGGTGAGCTTGGTCCTCTGTGGATTTCTGGGTGAGACGCACACCGGGATCATAGCCTGCTTATCCTTCTTAGGTCTCGGTGTTTTGGGTGATTTAGGGACCTCAACTATTATTCTGGTGCCCTTTGGGGCTTCTACTACCACAATTCCCTACGCATCTTCCTTGGCTGTCACTACTCCTGTGTCCATGGCTTTTGCGGGTGCTGACATAACGTTATTCCACAATTTTTGCAATGACTTTGGTAGTTGCTCAAATAATGAATTCATTTTCAGAGTCTCGAATAGGTCTCGGTTCATGTATACTTGAGCACACAACTTAGTTCTCAAAATGCCAAGTGTTTTTGACTGGACAACCACTTGTAATTTATAAGGCCTGTTGAATTTGAATACAACCGTTCCGCCCACATTCAGCCCATTAATGCTAGATTGGTGACAGATTTTCAAGAATCTAACCCATAAAGTTCGTCTTAAATGCCTATCACCCGCTCCATTTGGCCTCAAACCAACCATCAAATTGTGAATAGTGACTTTAATGGTCACTTTCCGGCAAACCTGCGCACTAGCATAGCTGTCTTCCCATTGTCATAGACCTTATGACACTTCACTGCTTCACGCAGTCCTGACATCACGCAGCTCTTGGGCAATGTATTTTATAGTCTCGCACCTCCTTTCAGCTACTTGGAGCACTAAGACTATTCTTCTGTCAAATAGTCAAATGCCTGGGCCACCTGTGTATGGCTTCAAACAATTGCCATTCACTTTTCCTGGGAAGGGATCTCCATTCAACTTAACAAACTGGATTGCGCCATCGTCGATAATCTCCTTAATAACATACGGCCCCAGCCAATGCATTCTGAGTTTTCTTAGAAATTTAACAAACTTAATGTCATACAACAACACCAAGTCATTCACCTTAAAGGTGCATACCTTAATATGTCGATTGTGCCACACCTTTTCACGCTGCTTTTGGACCTGCTGGTGAAATCCAACTAAAAATCTCTCTTCTTCCTGCTCATCCAACTGTGTGAGCCTATCTTCCAAGGCTCTGCGATGTGCCATACCTACGAGCACTGCTATGCACAGAATAAGCACGATATATTCCATAGGCATCACTGCTTCAACCCCCTATACCAGCCTAAAGGGTGTTTGGCCCGTTAACTTCTTGCACATTGTCTGATAAGCCCACAATATTGCAAGTATGCATATGTCCCAATCACTTCACTGAGCATTGCAAACCTTGGTCAGTGCAGTCTCCAATACTTTGTTGAACGTCTCCACTATCATGTTAGCCTGTGGGTGATAAGGTGTGCTCTTCTAGGGATACACCTGAAATTCCTTCGTTAGTGCACTGATTGTCTCATTCAGGAAGTGCATACCACGGTCACTCATCAAGATCTTTGGACAGCCAAATCGCGTTAGTACATGCTCAAATAGAAACTTCATGGCAATCGCGCCCGTTCAATCCTTCACTTATTGCACTTCTGCCCAACGAATCAAGTATTTTGTCGCAGTGATAATGTACCTCGCACCTGTCTTTCCTTGAGGCTGAACAGGTCCTACAAAATCTATTTCCCACTTTTTGAAAGGTTGCAACATCATTTGTGAATTCAAAGGAATTGCATCCCTCTGCAATGGCTTACCTGTTCTTTGACATACGTCGCACGCCATGCAATATGCTTTTGAATCCTAATGAAGGGTTCGCCAACACAACCTTGCACGTAGAATCTTTTGCGTGGTTTCTCTCCCTGCATAATGTCCTCCTGTGACGCCCCCATGAGCGTCTGTGAGGATACTGCTTCGTTCAAACTCAAGTACATACCTTCGCAGTATTTCACCATTCCCTATTTTGTATAGATGCCCAGCAATGACAGAGAAGTTTGCCACACGCACCACTAATTCCTTCTTTTGCTGGACAGAGTATCCTTACGACATAGTTCCAGTTGTTAGAAAGTGAATTATATCCTTGAAATGTCCCTCCGCGATGCACACAGTAAAAATCTATGCGTCAGGTAATCCTTCCTCCAAATTAGAGGGTTCCTCCCCTGTCTCAATGCGCGACGGGTGGTCAGGTCCTGCGTTCAATTGTCCAGGATTTACAAAAACTTCAAAATCATATTCTTGGAACAATAAAAGCCATCTGCAAATTTGCCCCCCCAACACAAACTTATTGACCAGGTACTTTAGCACGGAGTGATCCATATACATCTTAAAGTGGCCCCCTAGCAAGTAGTGTCGGTACTTATGGAGTGCATACACCATAGCTAACCCTTCACGCTCAGTGGTGGAATAGTTCTTCTCCGCTTTGGCCAACTGCACACATGGATCATTTTTGCCCATTGTACTTTTTTGTTAGTCGCATCTTAGGTTTCCCAAATCGTGCTCACATCATTCTCCTACATTCGTGCCAATCATCAAAGCTTCCTTTGTGTGTACCCCACCATCTTGCGAGCGTAGCGCGTAGTACCCAATCCAAGGCTTGGAAGCGTTGCTTTTCTGGCACCTCCCTTTCAAATGCATCCAAGAAGGTATCTACCTCAGTTAGACCAACATAAGTCGGTAGATTTCTTACTTCTGACGACACGCAATGCAATGACCGGGTCATCATATTACAATTCAGCATAGTTACCTCATGTAACTGATTTGTCAACGCTCTATTTCTTCGTCGAAATCCAAAGTGCAGGAACTCTCGCACTCCCATTTAATCCACCCATCCGCAGTGGGATTCACCCAGTCTTGCTCTCATGCTGTTATCTTATAGATGCAGTCTAGATCATCATGACTCTCATAGTTGCGGACTGGCTCCATATAGCGCGATCCCTCAACAAGATCTAGGGGTATTATTACGCGCAATGATTTCTTCTCAAAGATCATCTTTTGCTTCTTTAGATTGATTACCCCGTTCATATCAGTAGCCTAGTCAATTCCCAAGGGCGCAGGGTAGGGATTTTTGTCATCAACAATCTCTATTATTTCAAAATCTTTCGGTGTGCTCGCTCCCTCAATATCCATGGTTACTCGCTACAGTCGCCCCATGGGTATGATTTTCTGTTGATTCACCATTCTCAGTTGAATCAGAGACCATTGCAGTGCAAGTCTCCATTCGCTCCCATGTCTATTTCTGTAGAACGTTCACATCTAATCCCAAATCCAGAATGACTTGATCCATCTTGTATTCTCCAATATGTGCAGTTAGTCTCATTTCATGCCTCGTCATTATTTTATGATTTTTGATCTTCCGGACTATGCACAGTTCTCCTCGCACAGTCCCAGAACATATGTTTGTAATTTCCTGTAACCCTTTCAGAGCCTTACTGTCGCACAATAACTTCATACAGATTTCCAGGAAAGTAGTGAGCATGGAGGGGTCCATCTCTGGCTCAGGCTTATCTTTGCTTCCTGAAGTGGAGGCTTCAACGAAGCTCTTCTTGGCTTCCATGAAGGTTTCCCAAGCGCGCTCCAAATCAAACTTAGCCTCTTTCGTTGGGTCTTTGCGAACCCAGGTACTGTTTTCTGGTTGTTTCCCCTTGTCATCTCCCATCGCGATTATGCTTCGGAGCACTATATTTACGTTCGGATCATCCTCACGCGACTCAGACCTCATCATCTGCAGGTTCTGAGTTGGGGAGGCGGTAGCGCTCTTTTGTCAGGTATCCTAGCTATTAGCGTAGGACAATCTTCTATTTCATGATCAAACAACGTGAAATACTTGCATGATGCGTGCATTGTATTAGTGCAATCACAGGCATAATGTCCTGGTCCTCCGCAATTGTAGCAAATCAACTATCCTCGACCTCTACTAAGTCCTCCTCTGCCTCAGCCTTGTCTGCGCCCCTGAAATCATGTCTGCACCATCCCTGCATTCTAGTTAAGGGGTCGCGTTTTGACCTAAACTCTATAGGTGGGCATTCTATCCATCATCAATTCATAGCTCCTGCAAGTATGCTCATCATGTTCCACTGATCTATAAAAGTTGCAGAACAACTGTTGCGACTTTGCGTATACTTCTGTAACAAGTGGCAGTTATCCATGGCATGTTTTTCGGCTATTTGATAGATAACGCACCACAAAGCAGGTGCCACGCTAGTTCCTGAGCTTCCGGCCTTAAAGGCATCGGTCCTCCTCCTGCAAGGTAATTTGTAAAGACCGGGCAATGGTCTTTGTCATGACCCTGACTCTTGCATTTGACGCACCTTACTTCTTCGTGTACCTCTAGCTGAATCATCCTATCCTACTTCAAGCTTTGCATCTCAAGGCAAATATTCTTCAGCTGCGCATGGATCTGTTGAGCTGCTAGGTTAGGATCTTGCGTCAGAGTCTCATGTAGTCTCATGGCAATCTCCAAGGCCTCTGCCTAAGTTGTTATCTTCTGCTGCGATAGCGCACTCCTTAAATGTGGTAGTAGCAAAGTCACAAACCACTCGCGATGCTGTCCATCTGTCAAATTCATGTTGGCTTCACGGATCGTACATTTCAGCCTCTGATCTAGTTCCCAAGGCGTCATGCCTAGTAGCATTGTGACCTCTTTGAATCCCACAATCGACAACGCTTCAGATTTAGGCTTGCTAAATTCCCTATTCAGTGTTGCTTGGATGTCCGCTACTCTAGCATTCGGGTTATCGTTGTAGTACTTAATATACCAAGTTAGAACACGATCTTGCAGAGCACTAACCAGTGTTGCATTCTTTATGTTATCATCTGTAAGACCTTGAACTTCCCATATAACCCTCACAATGAACCAGAATTGGTCTGGGTCCACATTTCCCAGGCCTTTGAACAAAGGCAACTTCACTGTGTTTGCCATACTGAATCGCGGTGGTGGCGGAGGTGGTACGGGTGAAGTCGGAGGTGATGGCGGTGAAGATAGAGTGGTGTGGGCACTGGTGGTATTTGCAGAAATCCTTGTCTTGTCAATTGAATAACACTTCACAGAGAGACCTTCGCTATCCCTTCTTCATCCCTTTGCAATGGTGAAATCAAGGGGCTATACTCCGGACCCTTATTTTCTTCGTTTCTGTAACTTTTTCCACTTCGTGTAGTCCCAAACATCAAGGTAACTGCATAACCCATTTTTCGCACAACAACATTTTAATAAAAGTACTAAGAGATTTTATGTACTTACCTCACAGCCCTTTGAAAAAGCGTCGCTCTGCCTCGCTATAGCTGACTGAGGTGTCGACCGTGAACTCAGTAACAAATCCTCCTATAATGCAATCGAGACAATGATCGACAGCATACGCAATCTTATCCTCGATTGCTTCTAACCTTTGCACTAGCTCTGGGGTCCACACAATAGGACTGTCAAGTTTCCACCTTCCTTAGCTATCTTCTAGCTTCACGATCCACTCATATAGCTCAATAGGGAAAGAGGTGAAAAAGATTTTGTGGAGCTCCGTATATAGGTATTGGTCCAACCACTATTCTTTTGACAGTCGCAGGTTTTTGTTCTCCTGCATCGCGAACTCGTGAATCCTTCTATCCAATCAACCTTTGATTTCTTTCTTAGTTCAATTCCAGTGATACGACATCACACATCTCTATGCATATTCCGGTCCCACCAATTGAACCATTTTTTGGCTTGTGGGGGCCTGACCCAGGTTCAGTGTTAGTTATCCAAACAAATCCATACACTATTGGCCCTTTCGGCATTAGCCCGCAGAGCGGGGACTAAAGTCTCACCCGAAGCAGTATGGGGGGATGTTAGAACCAAGTTTTCGCACCCTTGAGATGGTTGTGATGTCAATTTATTCCAACTATACCTACCTTCGTGCAGGTTGCTTATCCCTCTGCTCTACCCTTCAGTACCTTCACGAAATGTTACAATTAGCTTCCGCGCAACCCTACCCAGGGGCTGAAGTCCTTTCGCGCTGCTAGGGCATCGAACTGTGATATTTCCCAAACTACACTAAGTATCTTGATTTATATACAGATCTTAGTTAGCTTCATGTAAACAGATGTTATTACTTATGTTCACTTACCCAATACATTTACATACATTTGTGCATCATATAAGCAATATAAGTGAAATTTATACCCAATATAACAGATGCATAAACAGGAAATAAGGATGCAGAAATTGTAGAATACTTCTCTTTATTGATAATTCAGGACTGTTACAAACTCAACCTACCCTGCACACTCACCTACAGAGCCTCTACCTATGCTGCGACCCAAAACTTAGACTTCTACTTCAGAGCTATCTCTCATACATGTTTGATCATTGATTCCATTCTCCTTATCCCTTTAACTACTCAGATCTTAGCTCTATTTATGCAATCCATGGTCCACGGACCATGGGTAGATCTTCTACAGCCGACATTACATTTTCAAAATAAGGGCGGACAACCCTATGACTCTTTAACAACTATGCGCTTCGCAACCACAAAATGTGGAGTCTTTACACTTGGATTACAAAATTGGACCAAAATATGGGCTTTAAGCCCCAAAACTTCCCTTGGGGGATCCCGCGCCCAACAATAGGGTTGCTTCATTCATCTGAAGAATTAACTGGGTTGGGGCTTTCGCGCTCGATCCAGGAACTTCACTTCACATCATATTTTGGAGACTTTGTTTGACCATATTCAAGTAAAGGTTGTTGATATAGCTGCATTTGGACAGATTGTATCTCCCTCTGAAAATCCTTTTGACTTGGCTCTTTTGGTCTGTCCTCTTAAGAATCTTCTCTTTCCTTATAGGTGGTCATAGCTCGAGCCAGGATGTTTTCATAACCCAATACTGTTGGATGGTCTTCCAAAGCAAAGTTTGGTGACCTCTAGTATTACCTAGATTTTTTACTATTGTCTCCCATTCCTCTGCTTGAATCTCTTCTTTTCGATGTTAACGTTTAGTTCTCTTTACCATTCAGAGATGAAAAATTTAACCTTGGCTGGGGTTCCTACATAGTATGCATTTATGAGGTTCTGCATGCTTTCCTTTCCTATTCTCCTGCCTCTTTTCCTCAGTCCTTTGCTTGTTGTCGGTTCTAGGCCTTTCATATTTTTCTCTATCTTTCCCGGTCTTCTGTTTCCTTTCCTTCCCTGTTGGTTTCCTTCCTTCACCATCCAACTCTTCTCATTGCTTTTTACTTTCCTGTTCAAGCGGCTCACATGGACCAGGGCTTGGTGCTCACTAGCGTGGTTCAAGTGTCGTGCAGTCGAAGTCTTCTGCACACTGGTTTTTAAGCTACCTATAACAAAAACCAGAATTAAAACATTATGAACCGTCACCAAATTTTCCATAGTGAGCACATAATAATTTATGCTCTGTAATTTGGTCTTGGTTTTGAAATAATTCCTTATATTCTTTCTTTGATTCTCGGTCTAAGAATTGGCCTTATTCCTTTCGGGAATCCCAGCTTGCTTCCCCAAATTTGGATGAGAATGCTCAGGAGAAGTCTCTTTCATCTGCTCCATGCCCTCTTTATTGTTTTTACCCCGGTCGACACCCAAGTTCCACACGCTTCCCTCAAGTTTTTGCAAGATAGTGACAACACCATCTTCCAGGTTGCTTCCCATGAGCAGTTTAATTGCCCCTTTGTTTGGCTCCTACAAGACCACCCTGCACCTCCACATTCTATGCCCTCGACCCTGCCAACTGGTTTCCGAGAGTTCTGTCTTTCCTGGGTATCACCACCCTAGAGGATAAGACAATGCTTCTCACTTTCCCACCAAACTACATTTCTGTCCCTGGGCTGTAAAAGTCCTACCCTTCACCAGTCAATCCCCTCAGAGGAGCTGAGCCAAAGCCCAATTTGGACGCTCTCCCTTCCCCAGCTTCGAGGCCAGTTACCGCACCCTCTTCTGCTAGCCTGTTCCAGGTCTTGCATTGACACTGTACTAGGGGTTTACAGCTAGGTCATTGGGCTGGAGGAGGCACCAGGGTCAAATAAATCTTTAGGCCTCCCACAATTTTCTCTGAATCCTTCCTTCTCCTTCCACATACCCATCCTTTACTGCCAAAAGAAGTTATTCATACAGACATAGTTAAAACCACTCAGGATGAAGCTGTTGGTGGCATCAATTTGACCCAGTATTCTCCTTCTGCCCCTGGACCTAGCTACCCTGAGACGAGAATCACATGCCCCTTCCCCCCCTCCCTGGATGGCTAACCAACCAATCCCACCCCAGGTTGATAGGGCAATTACCCAAGGATACCCGGAGGCCTCAGTTCTAAAATCGACAAGGAGCACCATAATTATTAACCAGTAATCGTCTACAGAATTCATTATTATGCCTCTTCCTAACTGTAGTCTTTGCATATTCTAAATCATATTTTCTAAACCAACGCAAGGGAAGGAAAGGAACAGATACTAGGTTTTATAGGCAAAAGTCGAACATTGTTCAACATCCCCCAACACTCGGCACTTGCCACCTCCAACTGCACGTCCTGCCTTCTTTTCCTGCATGCAATTTCCCCTCAACCTTACCACCTTTCCCTTTAGTTTTATCATCCACCTGCCCAACCTCCCTTTTGAGAAACTCATCACATGCTCTGCTCCATTAACCACCTCCCTTCCTCTCGTGTGTGGGTCTTGGGATGGGAGTCCACTTACCTTCCAATAAATGCCATTCATTAATCCCTGCCTACCATCAGTTGCTCTTGTCGCAAGTTTCTTGTTTCTCCCTCGCCACTTGCCGTCTCTCACGCCAACTGTCTAAGCCTTCATCCCTCTACCCACCGTGCCATTTGGCCGGCGTCTCTTTCCTATGCTTGTTGGGCAGTAGATCCCCCCATAGCGTATTTTTGGGGCTTGTAGCCCGAATTTTGGTCAATGTAATGTAAAGACCCCGCAAAATGCGAGCGCGGAGCGCGAGAGTCTAGGGTTATCCACCCTAAAATATTGTAATTTAATATAGAATGAGTTGGCCTACCCATGGTTTGTGGACCATGGAAATGTATAAATAGAGTGAGGCTCTAAGTGTAGAAGTCATTTTTTGGTGAAGTCTTGATCTTAAGTGATATGGGTTTTTGAATGCGATATTGGTTATGAGTCTATCAGTCTGAGTCTTGGGTCGTAGTGGTAGAAAAGGCTCTGCAGCTGAGTGCACAGAGGCCTAGTAGAGTTTACAGCTGTGTGCACAGACTCCTACAGCTGAGTGCACAGGGCGGAGTTGGGATTGTAACGAAACATAAGTTTAATAAAAGATAAGTTGATTCTGAAATATTGTGCATCTACTCGTAGATCTGTGTGTTTATGCCTCTGTTATATTCTTATGCATCTCTTTATAGTTTATGATTGCGCGCACTGTTGAAACATTAATAAGAATATTGAGCCCACAAAATTAAGTTAGATCTATAATAATAACACTGTAAGGATAAAGGATCTAGACAACACCTCTTCGCACTCTTTACAGACTACGAAAAGGTTAGACAGCTGCGCGGAGCAACGCAACGTGTAGGATCAGTTCGCGAACTTCCCAGACTTCATCAAGACATCCCTAGGGTGTAGAAACCTGGTTCTAGCACCCTCCCATACTACCTCGGGTGAGACCTCAGTCCACGCACCGCGGACTTGCCGAAAGGGACAGTAGTTTCAGGATTTGCTTGGCTAAATCATTTCTAAACCTGGGTCAGGCCCCAACAAGCCAACAAATGATTCTGTTGTCGGGACCGGGATCTACCTAAGGGATGTCTGATGTCAGAACACTGGAACCCTATGAAGAAGGAAATTGAAGATTGGTTGGATTAGAAGCTTCACGAGTTCGTAACATAGGAAAACATAACTCCGCAGATATCTGAAAAGAGATGGCTGGATCGCTACGTATATATGGAAATCCACGAGATCTTCTTCGTGTCCTTCTCTTCAGAGCTGTATGATTGGATCGCGAGGTTCGCTGACAGCCAGGGAAGGTACAAGCTTGATCAACCGATAGTGAGGACTCTAGAGTTAGTGCGTAGACTAAAGGCATCATAAGATAAGATAACGCGGGCTGTGGACCATTAGCTCGACCAGATAATAGGGGGGTTTATCACTGAGTTCGTAATAGACACAACCGTGAGCTATAGCAAAGCAAAATGACATTTTCTCAAGGGATCGTGAGGTAGGTACATTAAATCCTTGAATACCTGGATTAAGATGTTGTTATGTGAAAAGCGGGTTATGTGAATACATTAATGATTGGAACGACGCGGAGTGGAAAGATCTACAAAGGTATCAAAGGATTAGGAAACAGTCCCTTAATTTTACCTTTGCGAGAGAGCGAGGAAGAGCGCACTCGGGTTTCCTCGAGAAGTGTGGTCAATTCGATAAGGCAGCGCATTCCGCAGTTATCACCTCCACTTATGCCTTTACCCACTTCACCTAATTCACTTCCATCTTCACCCACCCCACCTCCACCACCCCCTCAGTTCAGTATGGCGAGCACGATCAAGCCGTATTAAGAGCAGTAGGGAATGAGGATATGGACCAGTTTTGGTTCATGGTAAGAGCAGTGTGGAAAGCACAAGGGGTCACAGATGACAACATTAAGAAGGCCACATTGGTAAGCACGTTGCAGGATCGCACATTAACATGGTATATCAAGACTCGAATGATCACCCAAATGCAGGAATAGCGGAGATCCAGAATGCGCTTAACAGATAATTTAGCTGGCTGAAATCAGAGACACAGTCAATCATCGGATTTAAGTAGATTGCGATGCTTCCAGGCGAGACCCCCTAGGATCTGAATCAGACGCTGAAGACTACGATCCACGAGGCTAATATGACACTATCGGATGCGCAACACCGCGCATGGTTTGTGGAATCTTTGACACCACACCTGACGACGACGTTGTCACAGCATAAGCTTTCAACTGAGGCCGAAGCGCTGGAAATGGCGATGAGGTTGCATGAAACACCGATATAGGATCTAAGATTAGGAGTCCAACAAATCCATGTGCAATTGCAGAATCTATGCTTGGAAATGCAGAGCTTGAAGCAGGATAGGGCACCCCGACTTGAGGCGCGCGAAGAAGTGTGGTGCATAAAATGCAAAGGTCAGGGCCATGACAAGGATCACTGTCCAGTACTTGCGAACTACTTGGCAGGAGGGGACCAATGTCGTTGAGACCAGAGGCACAGGCAGGGCCAAGTGCAGCACCCACGCTCTGGTGCGTGATCTGTCAGGAGGGAGGAAAGCACACGACGAACAACTGTCATTTGTTGCAGAAGAATACATAGACTCCCCAACATCTGTTTTACAATTTTTGTAGATTGGTGGGCCACGACGAGCATACTTATCGTAGCTACGAGTTAATGATGGAGTGGACCCCAGCATATAGAATGCAGATGGAAACGTGAGGCCTTGACTTAGCCGCGGGGATGGAACATGCTGGATTTCAAGGGCGAGGTCAAGGACGAGGAGGAATGGGGCCAGGAAGGGGCCGCAAACAATTAATCTATTAGAATTATGGAGGACTGGGGCATTACACCCACGATTGTACCAACTCGACGAGACTATCTTATTCATACTGTGCTCAATTCGATCATAAAGCAGTAGATTGTCCTACATTGATCGCGCAGATGTGCGAGAAATGGGTACTTCAACCTACTCCGTCGCAGAATATTCAAATGATGAGGTTTGAACTGCGTGAAGAAGACCCAAATGTGAATATGGTGCTCAGAAGTGGTGCGACCACAGGGAAAGGTAAGGGGAAGCAGCCTGAGGAAGATACATGGGTTCGCAAGGCTCCTACAAAGGAACCTGAATTTGACTTGGAACACACAAAGGAAACGTTTATGGAAGCTAAGAAGAGCTTCACGGAGGCCTCTACTTCAGGTAGTAAGGATCAACCAGAGACAGGGATGGATCCTTCTATGCTAACTACCTTTTTAGAGACATGCATGAAATTGATGCATGATAATAAGGCGATTAAAGGACTACAGGAGTTGATAACTAGGAACTGCGTGTAGTCTGGAAACTAGAAAAGCATACATTATGCACCGAGAGGGAATGAGATTAACGAATATGAAATGGATCAGGTAATCCTAGACCTGGGTTGGGACGTGAATGTGTTACCAAAGTAAACATGGGAATGCATGGACAGGCCCACATTACAGTGGTCCCCGATTCAATTACGGATGGTGAACCAACAAAAGATCTTGCCCATGGGAAGGTTGCAAGGGGTAACAGTGGACATCAAAGGCGCGAGCACGCAGACAAACTTTGAGGTGATAGAGATTGTGGATGACAGTAACCCTTACCTCGCGTTGTTAGGAATAGACTGGGCCATTGATATGAATGGCTTCATCAACCTGAAGAAGAAGAAGATGATATTCGAGAAAAAAATCTCTTCGCGTAGTAGTTCCGCTAGATCTAGCTGAAGGAGCGCGCTACATGGAACCTGTGTGCGACGATGAGCTAGATTGCATTTACCAAATAGCAGCAGAAGACCAGGATTGGGTGAACCTGACTGCAGATGGGAGAATCTCATGGGAGCATGACAGTTCCTGTACTTCAGATTCAGATGAAGAGATAGAACGCTGGCAGAATAGGTTACACGAAGTGACAACGCTGAATTGCAACATGATGATTAGATCACTGCGATGCGTGACGACTGAAGCAAGGTAACTATCAACATATGATGGGGTAACATGAGTGGATGAATTCTTAGACAAATTTGAAAAAGCAGTATCAGAACAGCAACGGTACGATGCACTGGAATGGGCGTTGCGCACAACACCCACATGATGGTGGATTACACATTAGAAGACTATGGGGAACTGGCGAGAATGCAGAAGACGGATGCACTTACAGTTTGGAAGTCCCCAACGAGGAACGCGAGCCTGGCAGCCAAGACGAAGTTGTCTGCGTGCCAACCTGTGTCGATGGTTGTAGACGTGTGCTGTGTAAGCACGTCCTGGACTAAGGATAAAAATTCAGAACCCAATGCGGCAGCAGGGAAAGCGACTAAAATTCCATGTCAGAGCCTTCACAAAGCTATGCGGAATCATGAACAGAGTCTACCAGATGGGACGAACTGATTAGGACTTGTTAGTACCAGCGGTTCGATGGGCCTATAGGACCATAAAAAAAAACCAGAGCGTGAAAATGACCCCAACACTGACAAGAAGAAACGAAACCAGGAGAACAACAAAGGATCCCCAGACCACAAATCTCGCGATTGGGACAGGATGCGAGGACCTGGGTAAAGGAATTAGGTAGTTACAGGAAACAATTCAGTGAGGCAGCTTGAAACTTCACGAACTCGATGAAGATGGGGCACATATGAGGAAGAAAAGCATGACATTGGATGAAGAAATCAGCGAACTAGAAAATGAGGTGGCGCAAGCCGACCCCGAGAAACTAAGCATGATGGGACCAAGTCTAGCCAACCCTACTACTACATTAGAAGGAGTTGCGACCCTGCTACCATGGCTGCGACCGCACCTTACTAAATAAGGGAGCATACCATAGAAAGAAGAATGTGACACACTACCAGACACAAAGGTATTTGAAGGGTGCCCGCGGTCTGGGCTAGCAGGAAAAGTGAAGCCTCGCACCGAGGGTGCGACCACCTAACTATCTGTAGGAAGCACAGTCTCAGCGCTCTAAGCAGTTGAAAGAAGGTGCGGGACTATAAACGAGTCTGCAGGAGAGCTGCGCGGGAAGGAGGTTCCGCGTAGGGCTAGTATCTCACAAGGGTTGCGGTCACGCGCAAGGGGCTGTGCGGTTGCGCAGGCAGGCTGGGAGGTGATCATTGATGTCACTGTTCATGACAAGAGGTCCAATTTAAGGTAGAAAGGAGTAGGTAGTGAGCCATTAAGGCAAGAATTAATAGCTAGATTCAGGATGATCTGCCGCCAAGAAGGTATTAATGACTTAGAAGTGGAGGGAATGGTCGAATTCAAATTCAAATGTCACTATAAAATCCCTTGGGGTAGCTTCGAGGTAACACTTGGTTGTTTGAGATTTGAGCTAGTACAGAGCAGTGAGCACCAAGCTACCTTGCCACCCGTGAGTATGCGACCAAACAGATCCAGTGTAGAAATGATGACAGTTACGAGAACCAGAGTGTGATTCGCAAAAGTTACCCCAGAGCCCCGTGTGACCCAGGAGGAGCCTAGAGAGGTCGCAGCTGCATTAGAGGTTCCAAAGTCCCCACGCATGCCATGACCACGGAAAGACAAGCAGACAATGGGGCCAGTCCAGGTATCACCACGGAACCCACGATTTAGTATATTGTCAATGGCCGAGAAGGGCAAAGCTGTCACCATTGAAACAGAGGAGGAGGAAGATTTTCAAGCCCTGATCACCCAAATTGAAGCACAGGACGATGAGGCAGAGAATTTTTCCAAAGTGCCTTCAACGATAAAGTTACCCCCCTACATCCCCCCATGGAAAGGGACAACCAAGATACTGAAGGACTTGAAGGCCATGAAGAGTGCACTCCAGACCCCGCTTCTTCCGGATGAAATAAGGTTTGAAGGTCCATCGCTGGGATGGGTACCTAATATAAAGTTCGAATACTGGGACCTCACGGACAGCAAGAAGTTCCCACAGCTGGCCGCGGAGAAATTATTGCAGCAGAAATGGTTACACGGTGTGGAAAATGCTAGGTTATTACATTTGCAGTGGATACCCCACTACCACTGTGCGCCCATCACAATTTTTGTCATCCGGCAGTTACTGTATCTAGTACATGATGGGTGTCTCTGGCTAGAGGAGCCGATTCCCATCACGACTGATTTAATTCACTAGATTTCTCAGTTTCCCATCAAAGGAAACAATCCCGCAACCATCGTAGGAAAGAGCAGTGACTTGGCACTTGCAGAAGCTATGAAGACCAAATATAAGCTGGCGAAGAGGAAGCGAGGGTATGTAATAGCAAGCATCAAGGAAAAAGGGGTGTGCATAGCCACCTAGTTGCTGGTCAGTAAGCTAATGAGGAAATTTCGCGCAGACGAGGTGCCAACATCTGTAATTGTGTTGACAAAGCAGTGCGCAGAGGGGATCTAGTTAAACTGGGTGCAGTTTCTCTGGGATGAGTTTTTGACAAGTTGCAGGGAAGCCCAGGAGCAGGGTAAGACCTTCCACTACGTGTGGTTGCTCTTATCCATCCTGTTGGTTACCGGGGAGCTGCCGAAGGACAGCCAGTTTACCACCATTGAGAGGAACCTACCCGAGGCCGTGAGGTACACCTTGCTCTCGACAACGAAAGACGTGACAAGGGTTCGTGAGATAAAAGTGTTTTGGGCATTCGTAGAGGTGAGCTTACGAACATGGATCAACCGCAGGCCATGCTTGTCCCTGACAGTATATAACAGTTTGCAAAGCGCGATAGAAGTCAAGGCGGATATGCATAACCTGTATATCTGGGCACACAAGGATCTAGCTCGAGCATGGGTAAGCTGTCGTTCATTGCAACAGATGATGCAATCTTCGACGTGATGGCGTCATGGTCTCTGGAGTGGCACGCCACGAACTTGGCAAAATTGGAAAAGATCGCAGCACAGGAGTGGAAGAGGGAGACCAAGCTACGCATCGCGAAGCTGACGAAGATAAAGCACCAGGAATAGGAAGCGGCCACGCAGCGGAAGGCGGCTGAGGTAGTAGTGACAACGCAGACGGCAGAGACCACAACCGCGCCCACCGAAGAGACCGAGGAAGTTTAGGAAATGTCCACAAAGCAGGACATACAAGGGGAGGGTGAGGTAGAGGAACATACAACAAATTTGACCCAACTTAATAGGTCATGCGTCCAGGAGAAGCCAACCGCACGGAAGAAGATAAAGACAACGAAGACCTCTGAGGGGGCATTTCTTGACAGTGGCGAACCAGTTCGTGATGTCACTAAGGATGCTCTTGAAGAATTAATGATGGAGTAGACAATTGTGGTGGGGGCACTCAGAGCGCAGTTGCAGGTATTACAGGTGCGACCCTCAAGAGCGCTGACACCGCACCTTGCGGAAGGTGCATCCAAAGCTAAGCAAATGTTGCGCGCCTACACAAGGAACACTTTGGTGATACCAGAAGGTGCCATCTTAGTAGAAGTCGAAGGTGGCATGAGGGGTTGGGGGTTGAATTTGGTCGCCCTTCCAGAGAAACCCTATACCAGTTGCAGGATGGGGTAACTGCTGAGCTTTGCACCAGGGAGGGTTGCGCTCTCCAAGTCTTGAGTGAGCAGAAGGTAAATTTAGAACAGCTCAGCCTGCAGTGCAACAACCTGGTCGCGTAAAACTAGGGATTAGAATAGGCCATGGCGAAGGCCTGTAGCATCATACCGGAGTTGGTTGTGTCAACGGCACTCCCCATCGCGGAAAAGATTCACCAACTGGTAGCTGCAATCCGCAAGACCCAAGAGGAGGCCACGAAGGTTCAGTTGGAGTTGAACTTGCAGATCGCAGAGCTGCGACTGAAGGCACAACCCTCTACACCCCTGGAAGTCAGAGAGCAGTGCCATTCAATCAGGGTTGGAAGTGATAGAGCACGTTGTACAGGACTACACATGATTGTTGGATCAGTCCCTCTTCATGCTCACTTCACTGTAGGAGGACCCAACGCTATAGTAGTTAGAGACAGAAGCGCGGGATTTGCAGTAGGCCTATGAGAATGTCCAGGGGACCATGCAGATTATCGCCCTTACTCAACGATTGGCCAAGGTGAGGGAGGCCAAAGCTCTAAAAGAATAGGTGGACACCACACACCAGAAAGAAGCAGGGCTTAAAGCACGCATCTAGCCTTGGCTCGAGGAAGCATTCATGGTCACTGCCACGATCGAGGGGAAGCTGGCCCAGATGCAGGATACATATGTGCAAAGGCAAGAGAGTGCCTCTAACAACGATGCATTAGAGAGTCACTCACAATTGATACAGCGGATAACGGAGGAATGTGTGGCAGGTGTCCGTGAAGCGCATAAGTTACTGGATGGACTCCAAGCAAAGATCACCACACCAGCTGAGTGACTCGGGATGAGTCACGATGATTGTGTTGGGGGCCTGTTGGGCAACGAATCCCCCCATAGCGGATTTTTGGGGCTTGTAGCCCAAATTTTGGTCAATGTAATGCAAAGACCCCGCAAAATGCGGGCACGAAGCGCAAGAGTCTAGGGTTGTCCACCCTAAAATATTGTAATTTAATATAGAATGAGTCGGCCTACCAATGGTCCGCGACCATAGGAAAGTATAAATAGAGGGAGTCTCTAACTGTAGAAGTTATTTTTTGGTGAAGTCTTGATCTTAAGTGATATGAGCTTTTGAATGTTATATTGGTTCTGAGTCTATAAGTCTAAGTGTTGGGTCGTAGTGGTAGAAAGGGGCTCTACAGTTGAGTGCGCAGAGGCCTGGTGGAGTCCGCAGTTGTGTGTGTGGACCCCTGCAGCTGAGTGTGCAGGGCGGAGTTGGGATTGTAACGAAACAAAAGTTTAATAAAAGATAAGTTGATTCTGAAATATTGTGCATTTGCTCGTACATCTATGTGTTTATTCCTCTGTTATATTCTTATGCATCTCTTTACAGTTTATGATTGCGTGCACTTGTTATGAATGTTGAAAGATTAATAAGAATACTAGGCCCACAAAATTAAGTTAGATCTATAATAATAACACAGTAAGGATAAAGGATCTAGACAACACCTCTTCGCGCTCTTTACAGAGCTATGCAAAGGTCAGACAACTGCGCGGAGCAGCGCAAGCGCACAGGATCAGTTTGCAAACTTCCCAGACTTCATCAAGACATCCCTAGGGTGCAGATCTCAAGTCTGCACACCGCGGACTGTTGTTGTGGATGTGGACACACTGGAAGCAATCTTGATATAAAGGGCGATGAGTAAAGTCAAATAGGAGGAATGAGCAGTCTAGAGGAAATCCTGAGAATAGACAAGGAAAAAGAAGAAAACCCTCGATCGGGGTGCGACAGGCCATGCAGGTTAGAGGGGAGAGAGGTCGGCCAGATGTCACGACGGGCCGAGGACAGAGAAGTTGGCCAGATGGCACGGCGGGCATAGGGAAGCGAGGCTGGTCAAGGTCCACAGGAGCCGGCAAGCGGAAGTGGAGGACCGGGAAACTCAGGGCAGGAATAGTTGTCACAACAGGCATTGTTGGCTCGTTGGGGCCTGACCCAGGTTCAGAAATGATTTAGCCAAGCAAATCCCAAAACTACCGACCCTTTCAGCAACAATCTAGGGTGAGACCTCAGTCTGCGCACCGCGGACTGTTGCTGAAAGGGTCGGTAGTTTCGGGATTTGCTTGGCTAAATCATTTCTGAACCTGGGTCAGGCCCCAATGAGCCAACAATGCCTATTGTGACAACTATTCCTGCCCTGAGTTTCCCGGTCCTCCACTTCCGCTTGCCGGCTCCAGTGGACCTTGAACAACCTCGCTTCCCTATGCCCGCCGTGCCATCTGGCCAACTTCTCTGTCCTTGGCCCGCCGTGACATCTGGCCGACCTCTCTCCCCTCTAACCTGCATGGCCCATCGCACCCCGATCGAGGGTTTTCTTCTTTTTCCTTGTCTATTCTCAGGATTTCCTCTAGACTACTGATTCCTCCTATTTGACTTAACTCGTCGCCCTTTATATCAAGATTGCTTCCAGTGTGTCCACATCCCCAGTTGGCTAAGTTGTTTGCTGCCACGTTCCCCGATCTGCGGACATGTGTCAGGACAATGTAGTCTATCCTTTGTATTAGATTTCCTATTTCCTGAACCAACTGTGTTGTCCTCCAACTTTGGCTTATCTTGTCCCATCTAGTTCCTTGCTGGAGTTTTTTAGCCATCTCTATTGCCAGTCTTGAGTCTCCTTCCACCTCTATTCTCTGAAACCTTTCTCTCCAGGTGATTTCTAACCCCCGCTTTAACGCATAGAGCTCTGCTTCATTATTACTCGCTATGCCACAATCCATGGCGTACAAGCAAATGGTGTTGCCTTGGTAATCTTGGAACACCCCTCCGGAACCTGCAACCCCCGGGTTCCCTTTCACTGCTCCGTTGAAATTTAGTTTGATGAACTCTTCCTCGGGAAACACGAAGAGGGTTGGGGAGTCACTGGGAGTAGGCTTTTGTTTCCAAGAGTTACCATTCAGTATGCTGGGATTTAGGCTTAACCTAACCAGTATATGACCTTCCTGAAGGTTGGTTTCCCAATCCTCTAGGTACCCGTTCTCTGCTAAAATCATTTCTCGAATGTTTTGGACTGTCATTCCCCATGATTCTACTGCTGTTCTCTTTTCCCCTTTGAAAATTCTTTTGTTTATTTCCTTCCACACCACCCAGAAGAGGAATCCAAGGGATATCTACCAAGCTCGGTTCAGGATGGGATTCTGGTAAGGCTTCCTTCTCCATTTTTCCATTGTTAATTTCGTACTTGTTTGATCCCTGTCTCTATGGCTGAAAAGTTGCTCATGATACTGCCATAGAACCTCACTGTAACTGCAGACGTTTAGTAAGTGTTCCATCAATTCTGTTTGTCTTTCACATATGGAACAGGTCGATGGTCCTTGCATCCTCCTTATCTGTAACTGGTCCCAAGTGAGTGCTCTGTCGTGCCGAACTGTCCAAAGAAAAAAACTACTTTGGGCTATAGCTTTTCCTTCCAGATTCGTTCCCATATGGGTGGCCCTTGCTATTGATGGTGTTGTGCTTGCAGGTGGTATCCTTCTTAGACGGTGAACATCTCTTTTATTCTATATCCCTACCTTATTATATGTGGTCCTTCTGATATCGCTGTTCTTCAGGACTCCATCTCCTTCTTGTAGGTTGCCCACTGAGTCGATTTTGGAGCACCCAACCAATCTTGTTTCTGCTTCTATTTTCTCCAATGTTCTCTTGTATTCGTTCCCCAATAATTTTTCACCGTCTGATTTGTAGGGTTGTTGGTAAATTGGCATATTTCCGCAAGGTCTGGCCTACTATGTAATTTATCTCTCTGTTGCCATGCCTCTTGCCAGAATCTGGCTTTGTCTCCTCCCCTTATTTCCCAGAAACTATGAATTCTTACTAGTTCTCTGTTTTTAGATGCCAGATTTCATATGGCTAACCCCTTTATATTTTCCTAGACTCTTAACCTTCCTTCTATCAATCTTGGCATTCCATATTTTCTCCCCCATATTTCTTTCCATAAATTTGTTCCTCCCTAAATCCCTCTCTACCATAACTTAACCCCACTATTATTAATAATAGCATACAATACTATATATTATTTTACCACATACAATATTATTTATACCAAGTAAATTTCTTACTACTCCACATAAATATAAATATAAACTATATTTATACATTTCCATTAAATATCATTAATATCATCCTCTTCAATTAATAATCATTAATATAACTTGAACACAAATCCCTTATACTCAAAACAATTTTTTATTTTCCATGTAGTTCTTAGTTCTCCTCAAGCAAAGCAAAGTTGAGGACATTAATTCCCTGCGCATCAATGTTTCCTAACCACCCGTTATTTCATGTTATTGTTCTTAGTGAATACATAAAGGCGTTCTACACTTTTTTATTCTAACCTTACGCAATGAAATGTTTTTAAAAAATTCCATCCTGTTAAATACTATTTAATGTGATGGCATCTATTATATAGTTGATACTTTAAATATTATACTAAGTATTTTGTGACGCCAACCCAATGGAACAGTCCCATTTAAAAAGTTAGCATATTTGACCGTTTCTAACTTTCTTCTCCTTTTACCTTTATAAGTGGTTAGGTATAAACTTAATAGGTTGATGAAGTGTAAAGGAAATTACAATGAACTATTTTGTGTTGTATTTTATATGAGAGTATCATCAAATTAGGAATATATGATGAAGTGAGTACTGCGGAAGTGCAGATTACGTTCTTTGACAAATTTACATTAACTCGCTTTAGTAAAGTATTAATGGTTAATTTATTGAGTAGGTTATTAAAGGATTTAATTAGATTATAGGCATGTATATTTTGGAAAAGGGTTTATAGAATTTTAAATTAATTATAAAAAAATAGGTAGATGATAGGGATCTAATGATGTAAGTATATAGATGGAGTGCACAAAATTTTATAAGAATTGGACCAAAATCTTGTCAATGGGATGGATGGTCACATGATGATGTTGGGAGAAAATAAATGTTTTTGTAAGAAATTGTAGATATTTACATTAAGAAGTGAGGTTTTTTTTTAAGAATAAATTGGAGGAATTATTTCCTAATGTAAATATAGTTTTAGTTTCCCTTAGTTTGTGGAGAAGGGGAACTGATTCATCTTGTGACCCTTGGTAGTCCCATGTTCGCTTTCTTTTTAAAGAGAGGAAGAGTGTTTGAGAACATGAGTGCAGCGGAGTAGAAGAGGAGGAAAAAAAGAAAAGCTCTAGCGTGAGGAGAAGAGGCAGAGGTCGAGAGGCTTGGGCTGCACATTCCCACATTGTATATTTGGCCAGTTTAATGTATAGTTGAATTTGATTAATGAGCAGTTATTTATATGCCTATGTGTCGATTAACTTCTTTATATGCATATTGTTTGTAAAGTTGTTTGTATGCACTTGCTAAGTTGATTTATGTTAAAATTTGTATGCATATTGTTAGTAAAGTTGTTTGTATGCACTTGTTAAGTCGATTTATGTTAAAAGTTTGAATGTGTTGAGAAGCACAGTGGTTGTAGATGTTATGTATTGATGGTATATTGTTATTGGGCCTTATATTCTCATGGTTAGTTGAGTACATGCTATTGATATGTTGTTGGCGCTAGTATGTTGTATGTGGAGTTCATATAGAAAGAGAATATGAGTGGTGAAGCCATAAATTGTTGTGGTTTGTTAAAACATTTGTGTATTCTTATTGAAATAGTTTCAATACCCTGTGAAGAAGTGTATGTTGTGTTCTCGCAACTGAATGAGTTTGGTTTACAACTGTTTGAATGTTGTTCCTGTGGAAGATAGTATTATGTTTTGGAAACATTGTTAAAATGCCCTCTAACTATTTTCAATTGGCAAAGTGTATGGTGTGATTGCACATTTGACTTTTTGGGATTCTTGTTGTAAATTCTGTAGAAGAATGTGTGGTCATGCCCTGGAATAGTGATTGCATGAATTTATGTTAATAACTTAGCGTTGTCACAGAAGAAAACATAGCACCTTGTGTTGTTGAATGTTGTAGAAAACCCATTGAGATTTGTTCCTGAATGGTAAGTATTAGGTCCCTATACTACTAGTGTAACCCTTTATTGTTATTAGTAAAACCCCCTTATTATATTGTTGTGCCCATGTAGTCCCCACATTGTTATTATTGTGCCCCATAGAAACCCACTATTGTTATTATTGTGCTCTTACATTATTATTGTTATGTCGGCTCTGATTATATTATGACCCCTTAGACTCCTATATATAGAAAGGAGGTCTTGTCATTTGTATCATCCAAGAATTGTTCACTTGTGTAATGTGAAGGAGGTTGCCTCCTCGAAGAGGCTGGTTTCTAAGTCGTTGATCTATCTTTTTGTGAGCTGGTTTCATAACATTTGGTATTAGAGCTTTGGATTCTAGGGTTTCTATACTCCAAACAAGCCATCGTGAAATTTTCGCTATAATTTTTTTTCTGCAACGTTTCGTAAGTGAAAACAAAAACCCATTTGAGACGAAATCGTTCTGAACCTCAGGTCCGAATTTCAGATCTTGTATCACTATATTTTCGGAGAAATGATCTGAGGAATTTAGGGTTTTTGCAAGCTCCTGAATTCCATCTCAAATAGGTCATCATGGAAGTTTCGTTATAATTTGTTTTCTACGAAGTTTTAGATTCTGAAATTAAAATCCATTTGAGACGAAATCTCTCTGAACCACGGGCCCGAATTTCAGATTTTTCTTCGCTATATTTTTGGAGATACGGTCCAAGACATTTAGGGTTTCTGCAGGCTCCCGAATTACATCCCAAATAGGTGACCTTGGGAAAATCATCATAACTTTTCTTCTGGGCATCAGATTGAATTTTTGTAAGAAGTTGCAGAAAAAGGATGGCCTGTAGATTTATGTGTATCAATTTTAGGTATGAAGGTTGAAACAGTGACACGAGGCACTTCGTACAACTTCGCTCTTTAGAAAGGTAAACAATCAGGTCATCGTGGGAGATTTGACATAAATCTTCCTTATAGAATCCAATATTGATCAAACTTGCGGGGTTAGAAAGAGGACTCAGAGGGCTACTGCAGGACAAAGTTTCAGAACTTGGAGATCTGAAATTATAGAGTTACAATCGTTTCAAGATAGAGCTCCTAAAATCAAGTAAAAGCGATATGAGGAAGCTTGATGGAAAGGATCCAATAAATTGGATAGTACAGATGGAGAAATATTTTGATCTACATGAGGTGCAACTGTTACAAAAGGTACATATTGCATCTTCATATCAGATCAATTTTTATGGTATAAAGGGCTTTGTTCTTGTAAACCACTTGTTACGTGGTCAATTTTCATGGAGGAAATGACAACACATTATGAGGATACAAAGAGAAACACCTTGTTTATCCAATTGATAAATCTCAAACAATTTTTTTCAATGGCAGAGCACATTGAGGACTTTCAAAAATTGAATATAAGGGAAAAATGATATTCCAAAGAAGCAGAGGATTGATGTCTCCATAGGGAATTTAAATGATAACATTCAACGTGAGGTTTGTCTTTGAGAACTTGATTAATTGGAGAGGGCATTCAGGTTGGCAAGAAAAGTGGAAAGAAAAATTATGGCAATAAGGAAGTCTACCCCTCACAACTATAAAGATAGAAGTGTTGTTTTTCCTATCCTTCCACAACCTACCAGGTTGAGACCACAACAATTGGAAGAAAAAGAGCAAAATGTCTTTGTTACAATTGTGATAACAAATACATTAAAGGTCATAAGTGTGCCGAGAAGAAATTATTTTACACTGATTGTGAAGAGGAGGAAGAAAAGGATCAAGAAACGTCAAAAGAAGAGGATATACACCATGAACCAACCCCAGAGAAAGAAGAAATGTATCCGACCATGTCTTGTAAAGCATTGGCAAGAATTACCATTCCTCAAACTCTCAAGATATAAGGACATATCAAGAAGAAAAATGTTCAAGAAGTGAAAGATCACATCGAGCATCAAGAAATGAATTCGACCATATCTTGTAATGCATTGGAAGAAATTACCATTCCTCAAACTCTCAAGATAGAAGTATATATCAACAAGAAAAAGGTTCAAGCAGTGAAAGATCACATCGAGCATCAACAATGAGTTCTCCAACTTTTAAAGGATAATGCCAATTTGGTGTAGAATCGAATGAAACAACAAGTAGATCAACATTGCAGTGAAAGAATTTTTGATGTAGGTGATTAGGTATTTTTATGTCTACATCCATACAAATAAATGTCCCTCAAGCAAGCTTTTTTATGAGAAGGAAATGTTGGAAATACTACATGCACTTAAGAAACGACGACCTTACCTAGTGGGAAGACACTTCAAGGTAAAAACTGATCATGATAGTCTTAAATACATTTTAGAACAAAGATTATCTTTAGAAGAACATAAAAAATGGGTCACAAATATATTGAGTCATGACTTTGAGATCATCTACAAAAAAGGGAAGCAAAATGTTGTTGCAAATGCACCCTAAAGAAAAGATGAGGATGTGGAAGCATTGTTTTGTGCTATTTATATTATCCAACCAGATTGGATAAACGAAGCAAGGGATGAATGGAAGAATGACGAAAAAGTGTGGCCACTCATTCAAAATTTGCAGAAGATCCCAGTTTAAACAATATTTCCAAAACTTGACGAGGAAGGAAAAATCATATTGGAGCAGTCACAGAAACAAGAACCCGACAGCTACGAAATCGATCAGTTTCAAAGTATCTCATCAAGTGGAAGAACTTACCCGCTGAATATTCCACATGGGAGGACAAGAATTTTATCCACATGGGAGGACAAGAATTTTATACAAAAGCATCAAGAACTACTCAAGCATTGAGGACAACACTTTTTGAAGGAGAGGGGCATGTTAGGTCGCTATACTACTAGTGTAACCCCTTATTGTTATTAGTACAACCCCCTTATTATATTGTTGTGCCCATGTAGTCCCCACATTGTTATTATTCTGCCCCATAGAAGCCCACTATTGTTATTATTCTGCTCTTACATTATTATTTTTATGTCGCCTCTGATTATATTATGACACCTTAGACTCCTATATATAGAAAGGAGGTCTTGTCATTTGTATCGTCCAAGAATTGTTCATTTTAGTAATGTAAAGGAGGTTTCCCCCTCGAAGAGGCTAGTTTCTAAGTCATTGATCTATCTTTTCTATCTTTTTGTGAGCTGGTTTCACAACAGTAAGTTTGACTTAGCACTTTAAATTCCAAGGAAGAGAGGTAAAGTGAATTGTTGATAGTGTCAAGGAGAAAGCTAAGGCTGTGGTAAGTCAATTAGAACAAGCTCAAGTCGTTTCACCTTCTCGAAATTTGAAAACAAAGTTTTTAGAGCGCAACAAAATCATTTCATAGAGCCTACAGGGTTTTTTACTGTTTCGCAACTCTTACAACCAGAAGTTTTCAGGGTCGCGTATTAGGTTTTGAAAGCCTATTTTGGATTGCCCATTGCACCATTTTATAACTGGACATGTATTAAATTGGTTGAGGTGAGGAAAAGATTGGAAGGTGAGAGAAGTCCCTCTCAAGGAATTTACTAAAGACAAATCCATATTCTCTTTTTAAGTGCATATGTAAAATTCTTCATGAAAAATTATTGAACTAGATAGGAATACAGAGTTGTGGGTTGAGTTGTCCAGGTTTATGGAGTCAGCTTTTTGGAGTGGATTATGCATAATTCATAGTGAGAAGGGAGAAGCTCATGGAAGAAGGATATTTGTGACTACTAATAAAGGTTCAAAGAGAAGCCATAGTAGATCAAGTCAAGACAAAATTGATAGAGAAGTAGCCGAAATCAAATGACGACTAGAGATGATGAGAGGACTACTACAAAAAGATGAGGAAGACAAGGGTTCTAGATGGACCCTTTGAAAGAAAGTAAAAATGGAATTTGTTGCAGGTGAAGCTGAGACAAAGATCAAATGCCCAGTTGATGAAACTCAAGGAGATTGAATAGAAGATAAATTCTCAGTTAGATGAAAAGCTCAAAGGAGTTGAGTTGTTGTAGAAGACCAAAATGGAGATATTATGAAAGACATGGAGGGGTATATGATGATGTTGAGAGCAATAGAAATTCCAAAGTTGTGAAGAAGCCATAGGGAAACAAGGTTTAATTTCTGTTTTGAAACAGCAGGGAAAGTAGGCACAAATGAAGTGTTAGAGTTTTTGGAAGAATGGTTAGCCGAAGATCCATGTGATGGATGTTTCATAGAGATTATAAATACAAGTCAAGAATATTTTTATGAATTATATGAGGAGCTGGAATTCTTGGAAGAGGGGATAATGAACCAACGATTGCATATTCAGAATGAAAAATTAGAATTGGAAAAGGAGAAGATTTTCTTGGATGATAATGAAGATGAAATTACAAGCTACAAACAACAAGTTGTAAAGGAAAGGAGTACACCATAATCAAATGAATATTGTTTAAATTTTGTGACAAGAGAAGGTATGCAATAGCCTGAAGATATTAAATTTATTAAATTAGAAGATGAAACTGAGAAAAGGAAAGTAGGAAGGTATAGTTTGTTGTATGAAGAGACAACCTAAGATTCTGAGGAAATATTTGAGCAATGCGTTGGTGAATTTGAATAGCCATGTAGCAAGTAAAGGTTAGAGTTTGCAATAGAAGCAGTACAAGAAGGTACAAATTGATTAAAGATCTGGTAAGAGGTTTGTTTTCACTATGTAGGTGACAGTAGAGCAGATGAGCAGGTGAGATTTGTAGCAACATAAAGCAAAGAGTGCTCGAAGGGTTCTAGAGAAGAGGACCAGAAAGATGCCAAAACCCAAAGCTCAGGAGAAATTTTGGTGAGGTATCACGTAGCAAGGTGGAGACTTGTTCTTGCAGAGGCGTGTTACAACTCACGAGTTGAAGTTTTTATGAGAAGACCAGATGCATATGACCAGGAGGTCATAAATTTTCGTACCTTGGGATTCTAATGCACATGCATAGATGGAGCACAAAATTCGATAAGAACTGGAACAAAATCTTGCTAATGTGATGGGATGGCCACAATATGATGATGGGAGAAATTTTAATGCTTTTTAAAGAAATTGTAGATATTTACATTAGGAAGTGATTTTTGTTTTTTAGAATAGATTAGAGGAATTGTTTCCTAATGTAAATATAGTTTCAGTTTCCCTTATTTTGTGGAGAAAGGGAAACAATTCATCTTCTGACCCTTGGTTGTCCCATGTTAGATTTCTTTTTAAAGAGAGGAAGAGTATTTGAGAAGAGGAATGCAACAGAGTAGAAGAGGAGGAGAAGAAGAGAAGCTTCGGCATGAGGAGAAGAGGTAGAGGTCGAGAGGCCTGGATTGCACATGCCCACATTGTATATCTGACCAGTTTAATGTATAGTTGAATTTGATTAATGAGAATTTGTTTATATGCCTCTATGTGTGTTAACTTATCTGTCTGTATATTGTTAATAAATTTGTTTGTTTACACTTGTTGATTCGATTTATGTTAAGAGTTTGAATGTGTTGAGAAGCATAGTGGTTGTAGATGTTATGTATTGATGGTATAGTATTATTAGTCCTTATATTGTCATGGATAGTTGAGTACTTGGTGTTGATATGTTGTTGGTGCTAGTGTGTTGTATGCAGAGTTCATATAGAAAGAGAATCTGAGGGATGAAGCCATAAATCGTTGTGGTTTGTTCATACATTTTTGTATTCTTGTTGAGATGTTTCCAATACCTTGTGAAGAAGTGTCTGTTGTGTTCATGTAGGTGAATGTGTGAGATTTACAATAGTTTGAATGTTTTCCTTGTGGAACTTAACATTTTGTTTTGGAAATGCTATTAAAATTCCCTCTGGTTATTTTCAATTGGAAAAGTGTATGGTGTGATTGCCCATTTGTCTTTTTGGGATTCTTGTTGTAAAGTTTGTAAAAGAATGTGTGGTCGTGCCCTGAAATAGTGACCACATGAATTTATGTTAGTGATTGAGCATTGTCACAGAGGAAAACAAGCACATTGTGTTGTTGAACGCTGTCAAAAAACCATTGAGATTCACTCCTTAATGGTAAGTTTGATTTAGCGTTGTAAATTCTGATGAAGAGAGGTAAAGTAAGTTGTTGATAGTGTCAATCAATAATTTAAGGCCATGGGAAGTCGATTAGAACAAGGTTGAGTTGTTTCACCTTCCCTAAATCCTAAAACAAAGTTTTTTAGAGTGCTATGAAATCATTTAGTAGCGCCTACAAGTTTTTTACTGCGTTATGAATTATTTTGTAATGCCTATAACCAGAAGTTTTCAGGGTTGCATATCAGGTTTTGAAAGCCTATTTTGTCCTCCTCGTTGCACCATTTGCTAAATGGACATGTATTAAATTGGTTGAAGTGTGGAAAAGAGTGGAAGGTGAGAGAATGCCCTCTCATGGAATTTATCAAAGACAAATCCATATTCTCTTTTTGATTGCATATGTAAAAGGTTTCCAGAAACATTGCTGAATTGGATAGGAATACAAAGTTGTGGGTTGAGTTGTGCTGGGTTACTGGCAGCCGTGGTAACCCGGTCCGTCATCATCTAACCTCCATGAAATATTCTAGAATATTCTTAGTAATATTCACAAATTAAAGATTGAGATTTATCTCCAAAGTAGTTATGCACTTCTTCCCTTATTAAATTGATTAATTAAAAAAAATGCCATATAAATGAAGAAGTGTCATATAAAATGAGTTATGACCTTTTGAGCATATGGTATTGATGAGCCATGACATTGACCCATGGTATTTTAACAAAAGTTGTTAACATATTAAGAATCTCCACGGTAAAATGAGGGTGAATCTCTATGGTATGTATATATGTTTAACTTCTATATTAATATTTTGTATAATAATAATAATAATAATTAAAATAAGTTAGAATTTATATTATTTTTTATTTTTAAATTTTAGCAATGTGAGATGTATCATAGAGTAAGTGTTTTGATCATTATCATAAAGTAATTTTTTTTTTGAATTAATGCCTATCAACTTTTTTTAGTGATTTAATTTATATAACTACACTAATATATAACTTTTATTCTTTGCTCTCATAAGAGATGAGAACGGTTGTTAGGCACACAGAGCCTTCTTATTAGAAAGGTTTCAAGGGAGTTTTGTGTTTTAATCCAATAACGAAGCTTCAATGAAATGATTAGTCCATTGAATAGATTACTAAGAGATTTGGATATATAACTTTAAAAGAATGAGTATGAACACTTCTATAAATTTTAACAATCAAATTGTTATGCTAAACCATCTTATAAACAACCTTATACACCAATTTAATTATAGTTTTAAAATTAATTTTTATTAATATTAACATACAAATAATATATACAAAAAATATTTTATTTTAACAATTACAATACAATTCATACTTGTGTGATCAATAATGAATTAAGAAAAGTCTTTTGCTAGAAATCACATAAGATAAAAAAAATTTGGCCAACACGTTTCGAACCAACAAGTGTGATTCATTATTAAAACCAAGCTACAATACTATTTACCACTCTTAAATTCTTTCCAACTTTACATAAATATAAACTATATTTATCCTTTTTCATTAAATATGATTGATATATTTTTAGCAAAACCCCTTACTAAAATCAATTCAGTGTTTTCCGTGTAGTTCTCCTCAAGCAAAACAAAGTTGAGGACATTAATTCTCTGCGCATTCTATCCTACCCACCCTTATTTCATGCTGTTGTTCTTAGTGAATCCATAAAGGCATTGCACATTTTTTATTCTAACCTTATGCAAAGAAATGTTTTTAAAAATTTCCATGTCGTTAATGCCATTCACAGTTCTAATATACTTCAGTATTTTGTGACGCGATCACAATGGAACGAACCCATTTAAAAATTTATACGTATTTGACATTTTCTAACTTTGACTTCTCCTTTTATTCTTTTATATGTGATTACGTATTAACTTAATATGTTGATGAAGTGTAAAGAAAAATACAATGAACCATATACAAGTATGACGCGGCCTGAATTATTTTGTGTCATATTTTATATTATCATTAAAGTAGGAGTACGTGATGAAGTGAGTAATGCATTTGGAGTGGAGATTACGTGCTTTCACAAATTTAAATTTAACTTGCTTTAATAAAGTGTAAATTACTCTAAAGAGTTGAATTATTTGGTTAGTGATTATATTATTTATTTTTTATTAATGGTTAATTAATATATTTTTTTTAATGTTGTTATTTTTTCTTTCCATAAATATTTTTTTTAATTAAAGTTTTATATTAATAAAAAATCAAATTTATATGGATTTCTAGAGTAATTATGGGGATACATCTTTTCCTCAACATGTTGCAATTGGCATCCAAAATAACAGAGTCCCATACTTGCTCAAAAACTAAAGACTCCCATATATTACATTGAGGCCAAGATCAAAAGTGGGTTGTCTCATTACCAAACAGACCCATACAAAGATAACAACCAAATTACCAAAATATAAACGACATCGATGACGCTCAAACAACAAAGGATCTACCCAAAATTCAATTACAAAACCATACAAAATTGCCACAACCATTACATAGATAACCATCATAAGACTATAGCGTCATGACCAAACATCGTCCATATGGCAAGGAGACTAAGAGAAATGACAATTTCCATACATAACGGGTCAGGAACCACCACAAAGACCAACATATGATAAGGAGACCAAACGAAATGCCAAGTGCCCTGCAAAACGACCCAAGAACCACCACAAAAACCATCATAATGCACTGCCAACCCACTAAGTTCACTAGTCATTATCCAAGGAGGAAATATTTGTTGGAACCTTTGCACTAGAACCAAGAGGATCCATTAGGACCCCCCCATCCTAATCACATGCAATATGGATTTCAACATGCGCCAAGCAGGAGTTGATTATGCCAAAGAAAAGTTGTTGATTTCTGAGCATCCTCTTGATGTCCTCTAGGGATGCAAAAACATTATACTTCTCCACTTGCTTGTCCTTCAGGACCAGAGCTAACAAGGTCTTCGTTTGCTAATGACGAGCCACAAAGTTTAAGTATTGCTTCTTCCTGCCCCTGTTATTTCTGGGGTCAAGAACTTAAGCTGCCATATCCTCCATGAACTTTGAATCTGAGAGATATTGTCTCTCAACCCTTGCTTGGGTCTCAAGCTTGCAAATTTCCCTTCGAGTGTTCAGTGAAACAACATTGAAATAGGTGGAAGCCAAGTCATGAGCAAAGAGTCTAGCACCTCATTTCCCTTGTTGGGCTCTACCACCACCCCCTCACCTACAACTCATTCTCTATCTCAGTGACATGGCTGAGACCTGGGGGGCACACTTATTGCAACTACTATGAATACCTCTACCTACAAGAAAACAAGAGAATGGACGAGAACCATCTCCTACAAGACCAGGGTACCAACAAACTAAGTCATCACAAAAAATCTAGACACTTTCCCTGGTCTGTATAGACAAACGAACAATTGAAACAAATGATACAACTTCCTCACCCAAGACCCTCTCACCATTAACAATTGAAAGAGAACATAAATGTAAAGAATAGAAGACCTCAAAACCCAAAAGCACGTGACCATACACAATGATATGCCAACCAAAGCTTATCCAGACAGGGAACATACCTAACCCTCCAAAACCCCCATAATTCACTTCGAACTGGACTCACATTCCCTAGCTTGAGCGTTAAGTAGGCCCCCCTGTTGATGGTGCTGGACCCGCCAAAATTTAAGGGGATCTCCCCGGTAAGAAGTCCCAATTAGACCTCAGACCGTTTGGTGTAGGAGTCCTAGTAGTGGGTCATACGGTAATGCCTTAACCATGATTTCGCATAGAGGCAAGTAAGATAACTCTGTTGGTAGCAAGGGTGTGACAGCTGCAATGAGCCAAGGAAGGTGCATGAGAGGTTCTAACACACAAGGGCTGAGATGAGTGCGCCCCTTGTAAACCTGTGATAGCACACAGTTAAGAAGGGAACACACGAGAGAAGATGCATCACAACATGGAAGGAAAGTTAGCAAGCAATCTAAAGTGACGGTTAAACCAACAACACATTTCAGAAAGATTCATACATACATACACAACTAGCTATACATGCATGCATAAGCAAACCAATACATATATCATTTAGAGTAAATCAGATATCATAGAATACAATACAACATATGCATGAAACATGCTGGCTCTTGTTATATTAAGAAGTGTAAGTTCCAATCATACAATACATCCATGTCCAACCACTAGTTCCAATAACGGAACGTTACAGCCACAACCCGCCTGCTCCTCCAAAGAGATGAACTTGTTCTACAAAGTGGAGAAGCCAAGACTTGTTACAATATTGTCCAAGCTTTCTCCAAGGTAGTCTTATTGGAAGATTGGCTGACCAAAAGCCTTTACAATGAGTTACGAGGTTCTATTTATAGCAAAGGGTGGGGTGACCCTTGACATTCTCCTTTGTGACAGTTCATCTACCCTCATGACTCTTCATCTACTCTATGACTCTTACATCCAACTATCGACACTTGAACTTCCACTTGACAAGATGTTACATTAAAATGCACATGTGCTCATGTGAGACAAAATGGTTTGAGCAAGCCATGCAAGACATCACAGACACTCGGTCTATTGTGGTGAGACCAACTCTTTGACCTGCTTGTGAAGGTGATGAGTTGATGCCAAGCTTGGTCGTCCGTGATGGTGTGCATGCACTCCATGGTGACATCTTGTTGAAGTGAACTCTTGCCTCCATTACATCCGGGTGCATTGGTATGGATCCTCCATCCAAATCATCTGTTAATGTGTGCATGGTCTTCTTAGGTGTAGACAAACCGACAACACACTAATGCATAGTGTCCATGTTGATCTTCGAGTGTGTGTTGGTGTTCATGCGCATCAATTGTCAACTGCATGTTCAACTCCTGTTGGACTTGCTTCTTGTCTTCGCCTCGGTGAGTGTGTCAAATGGGTGGGATCACATGCGTGCACACAATCGCATGCATGCTGCTATATTCCCTTTTATGTGATCAACAACACTGCTCACCATGTCTACTTCGTGCCAGCTGCTGGGATGGATCTATAACTTGTACAGGCGCAGTTTCATCTGTGAGTGCATGTTGCACCTCCTGTTGTTGCTGTTCCTGCTGCAACTCATTCATTTGTCTGTGCAGCTCATGTTGTTCCTTGAGTTGTTGCTTCAACACATGCAACTCCTTCTTTGTTCCATTCTCTGTCTTCACACGATCTTCATGTCCCGTTGTCACCTCATAGCCCAAGTCTCCAAAGTTGCTTTCATCACAAATGGATCTGCTTGAGCTTGCAACTTTGTTCTACCTCTGTGTTGTCAACAACCTTCCTCTTACATTGGTTGCATTTGTATGTTGCCTTCAGTTGTTGTTCATGATGCTGCTCGTTGTGATGTTGTTGCCATCATATCTTGATGTCCTTGTCTATGAACAATTTGATGTCTTCGTGGGGAGGCAAGTCCATAGACACTTGATCGATTGCATCCCCAAGTGTTCTCTAAAAGGTGTCTTTGACTCTGCTCTCTTGGAAATCATTGTACATGTACTGTTGAGAGGCAGATGAACACCTGCGATACTTAGAGGCATGGAAACACTCATGGAAAGTAATTTGTCAGTCGAAAACCAAAATGAACTTGAGAACTGACTTGCAACATACCTGTGTGACTGATCATGGAGGTTGCGCAATTTTTGCGGGGAGGTCGGGAGACTGACTGCCAAGACTGTGCAAGGCACAGTTTGGGTTGCTAGGAGGCTGGCTGACTGTTGGAACTGCGCAATGCATAATCCAGTCTGGCTATTGACTGCTGGAATTGCGTAATGCGCAATCTCAGCTGGCAATGGTTGAAGGCTCAATGACTACATTGCGCAATTTTTTGGGCCAGCAGTCACTGTCCCTTAGAATTGCGAAATGCAAGACTGGAGGACAATCATCGAAAAAAATGCACATTTCATGAGAGGAAGACATAGCCTTCCCCCTCAGGATTGCGCAATGTTGTCTTGGTGAGGCAGAGTCTGGGCCAAGGCTGCCTAGACTCACCGATGGGAAACTAAAAGCGAATGAGAATGCGAATGCATGGCAATACTGAGTGTAAGCATAAGTGAATGATCATGCATGTAAACGGTGAATGAAAAATTCAGAAAATGGAACAATATGCATGTGGGTGAGGCAAGTCGCCGAATCAACGGTCGTTCGTGAAAAATAGTTTCATGCATGCAACAACAGTGAGATGTTAATGAAAAGTCAAACGGTGCTAGTACAATCTAGTATGTATCAAAATGACATATTGCACTCATTAAAATCAAGCAGACACCATTCATACTAAGTGAAACACAAAAAGCGCCAGAAAAGCAACACAAGACATGGGAAGCGGGCTTACCCCAAAACAGTTGAGCTGAATGTGTCGATGACTCCTAGATGCGATGTGGGATGTCAAAGCTGCAAGGTTGATGTTAGGAATGAGTTCTGCAGCATCCGGTTCATGATTTTTGATAAAATTGAAGATGTGACACACATGCCACAAATCTAGGAAGAGCGACACTTATTGGGAGGTTTCCAATATGGTCCTTGCATGCAACCTCCCACTGCTAAAAGTAGATCCATGAATCAAGGGATGCCTTTGCATGCTGCCTTGGGAGAAGCAACCCATGCATGCAAGTCTATTTTTCTTGGTCTCGGAGGGAACCAGTCAACTCAGCTGCACATGCAAGAGGTTTCTCAACTGCTGGGAGAAAATGCGCATTTCTAGCTGGGAGCTGGGCTGGTTGCTAAAAATATTTGTGCAATTTCTAGGTAGATAAACTATCTGCTGCCCAGATTTGCGCAAATTCTGGGCTAAACAGCCCAGTTGTGAAGGATTGCACAATTTTCTAGGTGAAGCTTGCTTAGCAGAATTGCGCAATTGTGGGGCCGAGCAGGCTGTCAGTCAGGATTGTACAATTTCTAGAGGAAAGGCTAGTTTCCCTCCAGATTTGCACAAATTATTGAAGGAGCTACTTAGCCTGTTGCTGGACCAAGTCCGAATGAACAACCTATGAGGGTAATGCATTAAGGTTTGATCGACAGGCTATCTTTCTACAAGAAAATCACTGGAGCTTGTGTACTTGACGAAGAAAGACATGCTGCTGTGAAGGTTGGTAGGGAGGCTCTAAAACGAAGGTAAGGAAAATTGTTGGAGGGTGGTTGTAGCTACTACAACACTTGGTAACACACTGGTAGAACCCCAGCTCTTTGAATGGACCTTGTTCATCAAAATCAAGTCTAACACCTCTGGAAGTATTGTTTAGTTCTCAGCTCCTCTTGGTTTCCACACTAGCTTGATTGTAAGATGTAGCATCTGCCAAGCTCTTGGTCAATTGACACACATTCCAAAACAAGGAAACGCATTTGTTTCGATTAGGGTTGAGGGGTATATTGGTGCCCAAGCAGTATAGTTGTCAGAGTCTTAGTTTCATCTTTGGTGTTGCTTCGTTTCCAGCAGGCCTGGACAGTACCCTGGCTGAGTCACATAGGAACACAAGCATGGCTTCACTACCAGCGAGCTTGGTGAGTAATCTGACAGAGTTACTTGCATCACCTCTCTGCGCAGTAAGCCTTTCTCTTCTTTCTCCTTATTCATTTTCATTTTTTTCTTCAAACTTTTTTCACTTTTCAATTTTTTCATTTTTCATCTTCGTAATTGTGCATAGCACTTATTCATTTCAGAGGCGAAAGAGGGATCCTGACTTATTGAGAGCAGAAGAGGTTATTCTTGCAGAGAAGTAGTTTATTATACCTCTGACATGCCTGTTAAGGTTTTCCCCCTCACCTTACTCTACTTGACTGGGATGACAAGGGTTAACCCAAAAACAACCAACTAGAGTAGGTGATACTAGTAGCGCACAAGCATTGTGTTTTCACCAAGGTTTGCTTCAAACAATACGTATTTCCATTGATGTATCATGGACTGAAGACAACAAGTTCTTACATAAGAGAGTGAACAACAGATAACCAAATGTTGATAGTTGTACAAGTCCTCTTGTACTTTACCCAACTTGTTTCAAGAGTCATACACGGTTTCATGCGAAACTAACCTACGAAGAAAACAAGAAAACAAACTACAAAGCAAAGTAGAAGCAGAAGAAAAAGTGAAAGCAAAGCGAGTAAGCAAACAAGCAAGAAAACAAACAAACCAACAAAGCAAGTAAGCAAACAAGCATGCAAGAAAATAGACTGAAAGCAAACACTACTCCTAATCCTAAGCTAACGGTGCATGGGCCATCTCACATGAAGTGATACTTCTTATGCAACCATTGGTGCATTGGTTGACCCATGTTGCTGAAGGCATGGTTTGCGAACAAGACATCTGTGTGAACCAACAAACAAGAAAGATGTAACAGTGAAGAAAAACACACTCCAAGTTTAAAAACATCCACATAACAAAAATGAGTGAAAGTGCATGACATGCACTTTGTGGACATTCCATGGTGTTGTGCTACACTACATGTAGATTTTGAGTGTATGCATTCTCTTGACTGTGACAAGAAAGAAAACGTGAGAAAGGTAGACCACTTACGTTGTGCATGTGTGCTTGTTGTGTAAGATTCCTCCAATGCATGAGCGATGGGATTGTGTAGTTCGAGTGGAGGAAGAAAAATATGGGCTTTTGGTTGATCTTCAATGAAAAGCAGAGAGTGATAAGGAGCCTTGAGTGTTTCAACAATTTACTGATTGGAAGTGAAACCAACCTCACGATAGTGAGAACCTGACATAACCATCAGCTCGGGCTGAAGTGCCTCGACAACCTGCGACGATTCAGCTTTGCTGACAGATAGATAATCGTAGATCAATGTCTTGGACTGATTAACAACGATTGAATCAACATCTTGATTAAATGAGGAAGTGGATAGATCACGACAACCAAGATAAGAAAATTTAGGATGTTTATCGGCATCCTCATGATTTGATGAATCGGGCAGAGGGGTAAATGGGAAGCAAATATGTTCACCCTTTGTGTTTTTAGGAAAGATAGATGATAGATTGGACAAATTTTCTGAGGAAGATGTGTCGTCTCTACACTGTAATGACAGACTAACATTAGACGTGTCCTGTGAATGATTGGAAGTAGAAACATCTGGAAATGGTTTTTCACAGGGGAAGTCAGCGGTGGCAGAATCACAAGGGATGTCAGGATAAAGCGGATGAGGCGCGACTAGAAGGGAGTCATCCTTCACGGCGGGTTCTTCTTTAGATTCCCGCATACATTCATCATGAATGATGGCGCAGGTTGGATGCATAACACCAACTCTGTCAACAAATTTATCCTCATTCACAACAGGTGAGGAGTCCGGAATGGGAGAACAAATGACAATACAATCTGGAGGATCAAAAGAACACAAGGACGAAGGTTGAGGGAACGAATCCACATGACAACCAACAGGCTTGCAAGCCAAATCTGTGCAAATATCAAGAGCAGGTGGGGTGCGATGATGTGACAGTTCAACATCACTCCGCTGTGGTGAAGTTGTTTGATGAGGTGAAGGAACAAAGTCACTTGTGACAACGACTGTACCTGCTTGTCATTGCGCAACTCCATCATCGAAGTGTGTTGAGTGGGGTTCGGATATGTGAAGAAGATACTCAAATCTTCCATAAAGAAATTCCCAATCAATTTTTTTGGCTTGTATGGGCTTGACCCAGGTTTGGAAGAGTTATTTAGCCAAACAAATCCTGCAGCTACCGGCCCTTTTGGCAACAGCGCATGGAGAGCGAACGAAGGTCTCACTTGAGGTAGCAGGGGAGGGTGCTGGAACCAGGCTTTTGTACCCTTGGGATGTCCTGATGTGGTCTAGAAGGTTCACACCCCGTTCTGTGGCTTCGCGCCACTCTGCACAAATCTGGACCCAAGAAACTCCTTAATACTATTAATGCGCTGTTATAGATTAGATCTACTTTTTATGGTCTTTAAGCAAACATTTAATAGAAGTAACTAGTTTGCGCACTTAGAAAAGATACAGATTTGCATAAACTCATAACATAAGCATATGCACATAGATCCAACAGTTATATTAACCACAAATTAGCCAGATCTGTAATAATTCAGATTTAACACAGAATTTCAGAATCAACTTATCTTTATTCAATTCCTTCACCAATACATCCAGATCCGCCCTGCATACTCAGCTGCAGGGGTCTGCACACCCAGCTGCGAACTCTACTAGGCCTCTGCACACACAGCTGTAGAGCCTCTATCTACCTACCGACATCCTTGACTCGGACTTACAAACGCTTCAAGACTTTTCTTCTCAAAAACCCATTACATTTTAGATCCAAAAGTACATTCCAAAAGCTACTCTCTACCCATATAGCCTCGCTCAATTTATACATTCCCATGGTCTGCGGACCATGGGCAAGCCGATTTACTTATTATTATTCTATATGATTTCTTGGGCGGACAACCCTTTGACTCAATCTATTACATTTCACGCTCCGCATATTTTGGAGTTTTTACAATATTTTTATCCTAATTTACAGGCTCTAAGCCCCAAAACTGTTACATGGGACCTCGGCTACCCAACAGGCCCCCAACACAATCATCGTGACTCGTCCTGAGTCACTCGTCGGTGTAGCGAGACGCACTGTCTAGGCTTCACGGTTCACCTCCCCGTAAGTTATGTCCTTCATGCCGCTGCTCCTTCTGCATCTCCTGCAACGCTTCTTCCAGCTCTCGCTTCTTCGTTTCTACCATGTCTCGCAATCAATATTGCTCATTCTTCTCTGCTCAGTTAACACAAAACACCCCCTCATAGGATTTTAGCTCTAGCTGTGGTGTCGCATATGGGACCTCCACGTACCATCGCAGCCAATTTCGAAGTTCATATCTTCTCTTCACACTGTCTACTGTAGCTTGTGTTGTAATTTTGTAAGACCATTGTTGCTGTTCGCGAGATCCCAATCTTCAAGATAAACCAGAGACGACTTTTTAACTGCAATTCCACCATTTGGCTCTGTATTTATAGCTTTTCCTCTATCCTTTATCGAAAAGTACATTCCAAAAGCTACTCTTTACCCATAGATCCTCACTCTATTTATACATTCAGACCATGGGCAAGCCGACTTACTTCCTATTATTCTATATTATTTCTTGGGCGGACAACCCTTTGAATCAATCTATTACATTTCGTGCTCCGCATATTTCGAAGTTTTTACAATATTTTTATCCTAATTTATAGGCTCTAAGCCCCAAAACTATTACGCGGGACCTCCGCTACCCAACAAATATCATCTTCAAGAAATCGGTATGCAAGATTACAAAAGCATGTGTAAAACTGATCAATGGATTCATCAGGTGCTTTTCGTAATTTCATAATTTCTTGATCAATTGCTTCATGGTCAAAGTGATTGAAAGCACGTTCTATCTTGCAACCAGATGAACAAGAGAATGAATAGATTTTTCAGGTAGCGTGGCACACTAGTGCATTAGGTTCTCTTGAAGCGTGTAGATGAACAACGCGCATCTCAAGTATTCTTAAAAGAATCCATGTATTTCGCATGAGCCTACAATGCTGACTGCATGCCTAACCAAGGTTACATGGCCTCCACCATCGTATGTTTTATGAAACAAGTTATCCGAGAGCTTTTCCGAGATAGTGAAATCGTTTCGATAAGACATACACTCTGGATGAGAAACTCGGTAGTTAGTCATGATAGATGTGTAGAGATTCAAAATAGATGTGAGGACTCCACTTGTCATCTGACCCTCCTTCTAGCGCCAAAATTTTGACGGTGTTGGACCCGCCAACATGTAAGGGGATCTCCCCGATAAGAAGCCCCAATTAGAACTCAGACTGTTTGGTGTAGGAGTCCTACAGGTGGGTCGTACGGTAGTGCCTTAACCGCGATTTTGCATAGAGGCAAGTAAGATAACTTTGTTGGTAGCAAGGGTGTGACAACTGCAGAGCCAAGGAAGGTGCATGAGATTTTCTAACACACAGGAGTTGAGATGAGTGCGCCCCTTCGAAACTTGTGATAGCACGTAGTTAAGAAGGGAACACACGAGCGAAGATGCATCACAACATGGAAGGAAATTTAGAAAGAAATCCAAAGTGATGGTTAAACCAACATCACATTTAAGAAAGATTCATACATACATACACATATAGCTATACATGCATGCGTAAGCAAACCAATACATATATCATTTAGAGTAAAGCAGATAGCATAGAATAGAATACAACATATGCATGAAATGTGTTTACTCTTGTTATATTAAGAAGTGTAAGTTCAAGTTATACAATACATCCATGTCCAACCACTAGTTCCGATAGCGGAACGTTACAGCCACAACTGCCTTCTCCTCTAAAGAGATGTACTAGCTCTGCGCAGTGGAGAAGCTAAGGCTCGTTACAATACTATCCAAGCTTTCTCCAAGATAGTCTTATCGGAAGCTTGGCTAACCAAAAGACTTTACAATGAGTTATGAGGTTCTATTTATAGCAAAGGGTGGGGTGACCCTTGACATTCCCCTTTGTCATAGTTCATCTACCCTCATGACTCTTCATCTACTCTATGACTCTTACATCCAACTATTGACACTTGAACTTCCACTTGAAAAGACGTTACATTACAATGCGCACGTGCTCATGTGCGACAAAATGGCTTGAGAAATCCCTGTAAGACATCACTAACACTCGATCCGTTGTGGTGAGACCAACTCTTTAACATGCTTGTGATGGTGAAGGTGATGAGTTGATGCCAAGCTTGGTCGTCCGTGATGGTGTGCATGCGCTCCATGGTGGAATCTTGCTGAAGCGAACTCTTGCCTCTGATGCATCCGCGTGCATTGGTATGGCTCCTCCATCCAAATCGTTTGTTAGCATGTGCATGGTCTTCTTGGGTGTGGACGAACCAACAACACACTGATGCATAGTGTTCGTGTTGATCTTCTAGTGTGTGTTGGTGGTCATGCGCATAAACTATCAACTACATGTTTAGCTCCAGTTGGACTTGCTTCTTGTCTTCGCCTCGGTGAGTGTGTCGAATGGGTGGGATCGCATGCATGCGTACAATGACATGCATGTTGCTATATTCCCTTGCATGCGATCAATAACACTGCTCACCATGATTGCTAAGTTCCAGTTGCTGGGATGAATCTATAACTTGTATGGGCACAATTTCATCCATGAGTGCATGTTGCACCCCCTGTTGTTGTTGTTCCCGCTACAAATCATTCACTTATCTGTGCACCTCATGTTCTTCCTTGAGTTGCTACTTCATCACATGCAACTCCTTCTTTGTTCCATTCTTTGTCTTCGCGTGATCTTCATGTTGCACCTTCACTTCATAGCCTGAGTCTCCAAAGTTGCTTTCATCACAAGTGGATCTACTTGAACTTGCAACTTTGTTCCGCCTCTGTGTTGTCAACAACCTTCCTCCTGCATTCGTTGCATCCAGTATGCTGCCTTTAGCTGTTGTTCATGGTGTTGCTCGTTGTGATGTTGCTGCCATCATATCTTGATGTCCTTGTCTATGAACAACTTGATGTCTTCGTGGGTAGGAAAGTCCATAGACACTTGATCGACTGCATCCTCAAGTGTGCTCTGAACAGTGTCTTCAACTATGCTCCCTTGGAAACCATTGTACCTGTACCACTGAGAGGTAGATGAATTTTTGTGATACTTGGAGGCATGGCAACACTCATGGCAAGAAATCTGTCAGTCAAAAACCAAAATGAACTTGAGAACTAACTTGCAACATACATGTGTGACTGATCATGAAGGTTGCGCAATTTCTTCCAAGAGGTCAGGAGACTGACTGTCAAGAGTGCGCAAGGCATAGTCTGGGATATTGGGAGGCTAGATGACTGCTGGAACTGCACAATGCACAATCCAATCTGGTTGCTGATTGCTAGAATTGTGCAATGTGCAATATCAACTGGTAATGGTTGCAGGATCAATGACTGCATTGCGCAATTTTCTGGGCCAACAGTCACTGTCCCTTAGAATTGCGTAATGCAAGACTGGAGGACTGTCACTGGGCATAAATGCACATTTCCTGAGAGGAAGACAAAGCCTTCCCCCTCAGTATTGCGGAATGTTGTCTTGGTGAGGTGGAGTCTAGGCCAAGGTTGCCCAAATTCGCCGACGAGAAACTGAAAGTGAATGTGAATGCGAATGCATGGCAATACTGAGTGTAAGCATAAGTGAATGATCATGCATGCAAACAGTGAATGAAAAATTCAGAAAAGGGAACAACATGCATGTGGGTGAGGCGAGTTGTCGAATCAACAACCATTTGTGAAAAATAATTTCATGCATGTGACAATAATGATATGTTAATGAAAACTGAAACGATGCTAGTACAAGCTAGTATGTATCAAAACAGCAACAAGTGCTCACTGAAATCAAGCAGGCAAAATTCATACGAAGCGAAACATACGCTAGAAAAGTAACGCAAGACATGGGAAGTGGGCTTACCCCAAAACAACTAAATTCAATGTGCTGACGACTCCTAGATGCAATGTGGGATGTCAGAGCTGCAATGTTGATGTTAGGAATGAGCTCTGTAGTGTTCAGTTCATGAGTTTTGATAAAATCGAAGATGTGATGCGTATGCCACAAATCTAGGAAGAGCGACACTTGGTGGGAGGTTTCTGAGATGATCCTTTTATGCAACCTCCAACTGCTAAAAGTAGCTCCATCAATCAAGGGATGCATTTGCATGTTGTCTTGGGAGAAGCACCCCATGCATGCAAGTCCATTTTTCTCGGTCTCAGAGGGAACTGGTTAACTCAGTTGCACATGCAAGAGGCTGCTCAACTGGTGGGAGAAAATGCACATTTCTAGCTGCGAGTTGGGTTGGCTTCTCATAAGATTTGTGCAATTTTTGGTTAGAGGAGTTGACTGTTGCCCAGATTTCCACAAATTCTGGGTTGAGCAGCCTAGTTTGGAAGGATTGCGTAATTTTCTGGGTGAAGCTTGCTCAGTACAATCACACAATTCTGAGGCCCAACAGGTTACCAGTCAGGATTGCATAATTTCTGGAGTGAAGGCTGGTTGCACTCCAGATTTGTGCAAATTCTTGAAGGCGCTACTCAGCCTGCTTCTAGACCAAGTCTGGATGAACAACCTATGAGGGTAATGCATCAAGGTTCGATCGACAGGCTGTCTTTCTGCAAGAAAATCACTCGAGCTTGTGTACTTGACGAAGCTAAGGAAAAAATTTGGAGGGTGGTTGTAGCCGCTACCACACACCCCAAACAAAACCTAATAACTAATTGAAAAAACACCCTGAACTACTACTACATACTAGAATTTAAATTTAATACACAAAGTTTTATGCCCTAGAATCCAGGACCCAGACACGACAAACCACCAAAAGAAGGAGACCAAGTATAACAGAGAGAAAACCTGAGAATTCACACTACACATGAAACTGTATGCCCTTGATGGTCCTTCTTGAAAGCAATCTCCTAGCGACCATGCACAAGACTAGGCATCCAGGGAGCCCAAAGCATTTAACCTTTTCTTATGTTAATCAACACGACCACCTCTCAAACCTTCAAATCCAACCAGAACCTACAACACAATGGTGCTTACACACTCAACTTTAGCATAGACGCTGGACTAGGGGGCTGAGGACCTTCCCTCGACTCCTCTCCACTCACCACGAGATGTCTCAATGTCCATCAAAATCATTTAATTAAAAACACCGATTGCATGCATATGCATACAAGAGTAGGCCATGTCCTCCCTCTTTTTAATGCTTAGTGCATACTAAGGGGTGATAGGTGCTACCTCCAAAACCCACATTAAATCTGCATTTACACCCCATCGAGGCAAATATTTATTAAGTAAATAAAATTTCTATTTGAAATTAAATAAAAATTAGTGATAAGTAATATATGGTTTAGGTGTAATTTAACTATTAGATGTTTTAACTTTTTTAATTAGAATTTTGCAATACAAATTTAAACGACATCAACATTATGATTTCTTATTATTGTAAATAAATTTTCAAATGTATAAATAATTTTAGTATTTTGAAAAATCTTCTAAATATTCAAATTTTACTTATCAATTCAATGTTTTAAAATCTTTTAAATATTCAAATTCCACCAGTCACATAACTCAAATTTATAGTTATAAAAATTCCTTATCAAATTTAAATTTAAACAAACAAACAAACAAACAAACAAATATATATATAAAAAAAATATTTAAATTAGAATTTTTAAATAACCATTACATTATCCTCACATCACCATCACCCAACATCTTGACATCACCCATCGCCTAACTTGCAACATAGGGTTATGAGTTATACCCTAATTACATACCTTCAACATCAATAAAGCATCTCCACAAGATAGGACAATGGGTATTTAGAAAAAGAGTCTTAATGTAATGGTTGCATTGATGCTTCCGAAACTTTATGTATTCTCTTTCTCCAACCGTTTGTTAGAGTGGTTGGTTATTCGTTGCACCCGTGAGGTATGGAAACGGTTGTTAGGCACAAGGAGGCTTCATCAATTATTAGTTCACTAGGTTACTAAGAGATTTAATAGATAACTTTTTATTAGTACATTGAGTGGCAATAGGTTTATAATTTCACATAATTTTTGTGTCAGATTTATTACGGTAAATATAAGATTTACTATGGTACATAAAAATTTATTGAATAGTTAAATAAGAAAATATTTTTTATTAGGAAATTTATTTAAAAATATAAATTAAAATAATGTATTATTATTATTATTATTATTATTAATTGGTTGCAAAGTAATGAGGTTAGTTTATTTAATTTATTTTTATTATATTTATATATTTTATTTAAATAAATATTTTTATATTGTAATGATTCTCTTTGTTTTGTTTTGTTATGTTATTGTGTTTAGAGACATTTTCTAGTTTAGTATGGAAAATGATGTTATAATGTCATAGTATATTATGTAATTATTTTGGTTAGATTAAATTACATAAAACAATAAAACAAAATAATTATAATTATAATATTAAAATTAAAATAAAATAAAATAAAATAAAATAAATTTACTTTTGGTGGATTTTGGGCTCCAAGTTTTGACAATCTATGATTTTGTCAATAATATTCTTATGTGATATAGCCTATTTAAAGACATGAAGAAAAATATAGTATATATATATATATATAATATATATATATATAATATATATATATATATATATGTATATGTATAATATATGTATATGTATATAGTATGTATGTGTATGTATGTATGTATGTATGTATATATATATATATATATATATATATATATATATATATATATATATATATATATATATTTTCCTCAAGTTATGCACTCAAAAAAGATGTTTGCACCTTGAGAGATTTGATCCTTCTTGGCATTTGATAGTTCCAATGTTACGATGAATCTATGTTGGTCAAATACTCAATTGATCGTGAAGTAATTATGTTTGTTTGTTTGTGTAACTTACATGTATGATTTTTCTATCCTCTACACCAAATTCTCATATCACGATGACTCTATTTGTCTTATGTCATTACTATAATATTTAGTTGATTGTGAAACAATTATGTTTGTTTTTTAAGTCTATTCCTATCACTTTTATGTTGAACATTTTGATCTTCTTGAATTATATGAGGCTATCTAATATTGATACGTTGATACACTTGATGATTGGATAACATCCATACATTGGAGATCTTGATCCTATAAGGAAGGCTAGCACCTTGACACTAGTAAATGATATTCTTGATACTTATCATGATGGATTTCATATAGAAGGATAACTCTTTGACTCCTATAGATGAGTATGCTAATAATGCTTGTGATAAGCATGATGAAAGCATATAGAAAGAGAGATTGACACTTTTATTGTTTTGGTAATTTTTTATTCAATGAACTAACTTGATCTCATTGGTCATGATAAGCATGGTAGCCTTGATGTTAGAGGTATAACTGTGATATTTATATTCTAGATCTCTTACTACCTATGGTAATGACATATGGTTAAACTGAATGTCTTGACTTGATGAAGTGACTTGATAGAAAGCGCTCATAATCTTTGAGATATGATGTTGCATCTATATGCTTCTTTGAGTCTAACCTTTGATGAAATATTGATGCCCTGATGCTGATAACCATGATAGATATATGTTATGATCTAACAGATCTTTGACTCTAGTAGAGACAGGTTGATGACATGAATGAAGGTTAATGAACTCAATTTCTAGTCAGAGGGATAATCTCTTCTCAAGATTCTTACAATTATTTGCATTATGTATTGTTGAAGTATGATTTATGTGCATCTGACATAATTGATCTGCACTAAAGTCTCAGATTTGAAGTTTGTATAGAAATTAGGGTTTCTTCTCCAGACACAGGAATTGAACTAGGAAATATTGCCCCTGAACGCACACATGCTAAGGCCCAGGAAGATAAATACGCTCCCATGCTAACCTAAAGGGAGAATCCAAGGGTTTAACTACAGTTGACAATCATATGAAGCTTTCTAAAGCTGTTTGAACTCTGAATCAAGTTTTCTCTAACATATTCTGCCACTGTAATCTAAATGAAGTTGTTGGGGTAAATTGTTGATCACATAAAATTGAAGTATTGTGCATGAAATCAGATGGTCACCTAGAAGATGTGAGTTCCACATATGTGTTGCAGATAACAAGATCTGGAAGTAGGAAAAGCTTGAATGTTTTCCACAAAATGAACATGTAGATTGAACTTGTGTTTGCAAGTGACCGGGACATACATATAGATATGTCACTATGTTTTTTCTACAAGAGTTTGGCATGATTTGGTTGATTAATATAGATGAGAAAAGTGTTGTCATGATGCTTGAAAATAAATTTGAATTGATGATTGAGATATGATTTGTCTATACAAATCTCTACGATAGAAAATTTGAACTTGACCTAATGTCTAATGATTTGATATGATGATTATTAATTTTACCTAATGGCAATGCTATGTGGGCACAATGAATTATGTGATTATTCAGAAATTGACCTCCTCTTTCCTAGTACAATGGTTGAGGTAATGATAGTTATGATTCAACATGAAAATGGAACCTGAATTACTCATCCTTGGTGTATCCACTTGCACCTAGTAACATAAATGGCTTGTATTATGATTATGAGAATTACCTTATAAAGTTCAGATTGATAATGCATGGTTGATGGCAACCTTTTGGCTTGATATGTGCTCTCGCTGTCACACAGTTGGAAAGAATTGATACTATATTGATATTGATGACTTTGATAATGGTTTTGATCTAACTTCTAAACTTTGACGAGATGAATTTGTTGATGTGATGGTAAAACATTGATTTATGTAATGTTGGATTAACAAGGCATTATTCTTAGAGAATTGCATGAAGCAAGTTCCCCGATCTAGATATGTCTATATTTGAAAGTTATCTGTTGAAATTAGGATGATGAGTTCCAATGTATGACTTTGATTTTGATTATGGTTTTGGTTTTACATCCTAATGGTCTACTCTTGATAGGTGATGAGCCTATGATAATCTAAATCAGAGGGAGATAACTTCTGAAGCTCGAAATGATGTATCATGACATGATCAATCGATTTCTATAATTTTGAAAATAAATTATGTATTGCAAAACTATTGAAAAGTGTTTTTGAATAATAAAAATAAAAACCCTAGGATACTCTAATTTGAAGTTCAAGATGTTGTACTTGTCACGGCATCCGTCAATAGATTGAAGCATTGATGTTACATTTTTGGACATCCATCTGTATATGTATGATGTGCATAGAACCTGAATAAATTCATGATTGATCTTCTTCATTCAATGGAATTGCCATTGAGCATTCTTTGAAATATCTGTATGAGATATTCTATTTTTGAGTTAGATAGTTCTCCTGTGATATGTGACAACATGGATGTATTTTTGTTGATAGAAATTATTGTTAAGCACATTTGGATGCTGCTTTACTGTAAGATATTCCATGATACTTTGGACGAGAGGTCCATATTATGATTGAGGATGAGTACAATGTTACTAGCATGGCTAGCTATGAGACAGATTGAAAATTCTCCTTAGAGAGCTATCTGAACATGATCTGGATATGACATGGATACATTGTGATCTGATTGGCATAAAGTTCCATATTTATAGTCGGGGTTGAAATACTCTCATATATTGAGATGCACCTCCTTGAGAGGGAGGATGATTGTGGTATCATTTTGTGATTTATATGATTATTGAGTTTTTGACGTGATATTTGATTTGATGTGATGTATGAATAGGAAACAACTATTACTGAGACAAGATGATACTAGATTTGAGCATGATGAGAGCAATGTTGATCGAGGACACTAAGCCAACTTTCCTCCCTGTTTGAGCTCTCAGGGTGAGGAATTGAGATGAAGGGCTCTTAGGGTTGACAAAACTCTGGACAATAGGGTATGGACCCTATCTATTACTCATAGGTTTAATATGTTGCTCCTCTATCTTCATAATGTTAGAGAATGTTGCTCCCCTATTTGGTATTTGCAAAGTATACCCTAGTTGGAATCATATCCACAAGTTGGGCTTGTCAAGAATACCGCTCCTCATTTGGCAAACGAGTTAAGAGTATACTCGAGGGTGTACAAACCAAGTCGATTATGATGCAGGTGTTCTACCACATGAATATTTAGGGTCATCGATGGGAAGATCATTAGGAAATAGGATGGGTTGAGATAACCCTATGCGATTCTAGGTTGCGATTGAGCTCCCTGATGAGATCCGAGGGTTGAGATGTGCTCTGTGTGTGTTTGGATATCCTATTGCTAGATATGGAGTTGTAGGTGTTTATCTCCCGCATGAGATTCCGGGTGTGTTCCTTGATGTTGTTCCAAGTTGAGATGTGCTCCTTGATGATATGCTCTCCGATGACTATTGATATTCTGGGTAGTATCCCATTGACAGAGGTTCTAGGTAGCAGCTTAATGGATAGAGGATGGTAGTTTAGGCTCCCATCCGGTAAAAAATTCTTCTTCTTATAGATTTGAGAATATTCATCCGATTAGGAACAATCAAGAGATAAGCAGGAATAAGCAAGAGATGGATTGAGATGTACATTGATGATTTATGATGATGATATATGGTCATGACATTATGACTACATGACATAGATGATCAGGGATGATACACGATGACACTTGAAGATACGAGAATGGCATACTTATTGATGGACAAATATTGGTAGGTGGAATTCTCCCTAGTTGAGAGGGAGTGATGATTTTTGCAACTGCGGTCAAATTCCACCTTGGAAAACTCATATGATTGAGATGATGATTGCATTAGATTCCTCTTTTCAAGAGGACCAAAATCGACCTAAATATCACCCTATTTGGATAAGGAAAACTTGTGTTTCGAATTATTTTATTCATACATGTATTATGGAATGGGTGAGCTCTAACCTCATGGGTAATTGCTTAGGTCGGCCTCAACCCCAATTGGACCCTCAGGAAAGCCTATAAATAGAAGATATCTCAAGCTCATTTTAACACATTTATCAAGACGTCTTCTCTTCTATTATTATCTTGGTTCACACAGGTGATCTGATTTAGAATATTAGTTTGCAATGCTAACATCTTCCTCATATTTTAAACAAAATGCTTTCATTGTGATTAAGGATTCATGAATTTTTGCAAGTGAAATGAAGAGTTTTTATGTTAATTTTATGAGCAACTTAACATAAATAAGAGACTAAACAACAACATAAACATGTACAAAACATCAACAAAAACACATTACAATGGGAACATGATAAAGGAGTTCATCCCTCTTGGGCTACATCTCCTTGGTACATCTTCCAATGGCTTGGGCCTCTCTATTATGCTCAAAAGTGTAAAACGATTTGTTTACAATGCTCAAATGCTTCTGAAACCTACTCCAGTGAGTCCAAAATGTCCAAAAATGGCTATCTAGGCTAATTTTGAATCCAATTTGGTGGAAAACTCAAGAAGTTATGACTTCCCCTTGTTTTTCCAATATTTGCTCAACAAATTTCCCTATTTCTGGCATGATCCTAAAAATTAGCTCCAAAAACGCGCTAACTAGGCAAAAAATTTTCTGTGCAGTGGGCCATAATATGTTGGTTGAATGTCTTACACAAATCACAATCGGAGAGGAAAACAACGGGATTTATAGCTTGTGAATGTGATAGGCAATGTGTGATTGCGATGTGGTGAACTCGACAGAAGTATTAACTGCAACTGATAAACATATCACGTCTAGGATCCTTTAACAAATATCAATTCAACAAAGTATCAGCGGTCCATATATGCAAGACTTCTGTTTTTCTACAAAGTGCGGTTGCGATCTGCAATCCATCGCATTACAACTCTGAGGCCAATCCCTTAATGCCTTTACACCTGTGTTTTGCATAGTGCGATTGCGATATGCGATCCATCACATTGTAACCCTTCCCTTCTCGAGGCCGATTCTTTAATGCCTTCTTACATGCCTTATCGCATCACACCTTGGCTTTTCTGGGTCGATTTTTAACACTAACCAAAGTGTGACATGCGATTTTCAATATAAGTGGGTCAATGGCGGCCTACCACTTGGCGTCTCCCCATTCGCTGAAGGGCCTTGCCACATTATCCAATCCTACCATGTGTCTAAGTCAAACTTGAACTTTGACTTGCTCTAAATTATGCATATGAGCTTATATTTGAGTGTCGTTCACACCATTGGAATCAGAATGACCAGCTCTTCGATCGTAAGATAAGTTTATCAAGATTCTGACACTTTGATTTTTGAGCCTAATTTTTTTGCACCTGATCACTCCTCCCCACTGGAACCCTTTTGGAACCCAAAAGGATCACTTTCAATTGTCAAATAGGTGAGGGTACAATTCCCTCACATTTCCAATCTCAATCCACTAATCACTAAATTGGAACTTTTGATCTACAAGATTGTTATGAAACCAACTCACAAAAAGATAGAAAAGATAGATCAACGAATTATAAATCAGCCTCTTCGAGTGGGAAACCTCCTTTACATTACACAAATGGACAATTCTTGGATGCTACAAATGAAAATACCTACTTTCTATATATAGGAGTCTAAGGGGTCACAATATAATCAAAGTCGACATAACAATAATAATATATGGGCACAAAAAAAACAATAGTGGGTTTCTATGGGGCACCATAGTAAAAATATGGGGACAATAGGGGCACAACAATAACAATAAGGGCTACAATGCCAATAGTAATGGGGGAATCACTAGTATTATAAGGACCTAACATTCCCCTCTCCTTCAAAAAAGTGTTTTCCTCAACGCTTGAGTAGTTCTGGATGCTTCTGTATAAAATTCTCATCCTCCAATGTGGAATGCGTAGTAGGTAAGTTATTCCACTTTATGAGATACTTTGAAATTGATCGCTTTGTAGCTATTGAGTTCTTGTTTCTACTAGGAGCTTGTCACCTATAACCTTCTTTAAGCATGAAACATGGAAAATTGGGTGCACTCGGGAAGCTGCAGGAAGCTCCAATTTGTATGCCATAATACCTATCTTTTGCAACACCTTGTACGAACCATAATACTTTGGTGATAATTTATTATCCTTCTTAGCTTGCTTGAGGGAAATTTGTTTATATGGTTGTTTCCGCAGGAATACCCAGTCACCTACATCAAAACTTCTTTCACTGCAATGTTGATCTGCGTATTGTTTCATTCTATTTTATGCCAAAGTAAGGCTATCCTTTAAGAGTTGGAGAACTTGTTGTTGATGCTCGATGTGATCTTCCACTACTTGAATCTTAGAATTTTCTCTTAAATATGATGTGATAGACAGTGGATGATATCCATAAATTGCCATAAATGGGGTCATTTTTGTTGGAGTATGGAAGAAAGTGTTATACACCCATTTAGCCAGAAGCAAAAATTTGACCCATTGTGTCTTCTTTTCAGATACAAAGAAACAAAGATATCCTTCCAAAAATTTGATTACTATCTCAGTTTGCCCATCAGATTTAGGATGATAATATGAGCTATGAGCTAACTGAGTACCAAGACAAGAAAATAATTATGTCCAAAAATTTCCAGTGAAAATGGGATCTCTATCACGTATAATAATCTTTGGGTTTCCATGTAGCTTTTGAATTGTTTCCATAAATGCAATAGAAATTGTACTCACTTTAAATGGATGAGATAATGCACAAAAGTGTGCATACTTGGTAAGTCTGTAAACTACCACCATGATAATACTCTTTCCTTCGAGCTTGGGTAAACTGTGATATAATCCATTGAAACCTCCTCCCAACATTGGATTGAATGGATAAAGGTTGTAATAGACCTGGGGTCTTAATTGTTTCAACTTTATTTTGTTGGTGAACCAAACATTCTGCCACAAACTTTTGAATATCTGATTTAAGGCCATCTGAAAAAAATTCCTTCTTAACCCTGTGGTAAGTTTTTAGAAATATCGAGTGCCCTCCTAAGGAATAAGTGTGAAATTCCATAAGAATCTTTTGTTTGAGTTGGGAATTTTTACATAGGTATAAGTGATCTTTGTACCATAACGAATAATTTTTCCAACTAAATGTATCAGATCTTGTTGTAACTTTTGAATGACTGCCCACACTTCTTCATCATTCTTCCATTCATCCCTTGCTTTGTTTATCCAATCTCATTGGATAATAGAAATGGGGCAAATAAATTCTTCCACATCCTCATAATTTCTTGAGAGTGCATCTCCCACAACATTTTGCTTCGATTTTTTGTAGATGATTTCAAAGTCATAGCCCAACATCTTTGTGACCCATTTTTGCTGCTCTTTTGAAGATAATCTTTGTTCTAAGAGGTATTTAAGACCATCATGATCTGTTTTTACCTTGAAGTGTCTTCCTATTAGGTAGGGTCACCATTTCTTAAGTGCATGTAGTATTTCCAACATTTCATTCTCATAAATAGATTTGTGTAAATACTTTCCTTTGATTGGACGACTTTCGAAAGCAATGGGTCTTTCTTTTTGCATTAAAACAATACCAATTCCATTTCCCGAGGCATCACATTCCACAATAAAGGTTTTTGTGAAGTTTGACGCAGCTAAGAGTAGTGCTTGGCACATTGCCTCTTTAATATGTTCAAAGGCCTTCATTTCTTCTGGAGTCCATGAAAATGCATCTTTCTTCAATAATGTTGTTAGAGGTGTTGCTATTCTCCCATAATTCTTAACAAACTTGCGATAATACCCTGTCAACCCGAGAAATACTTGCAAATGCTTTATGGATGTGGGGATTTTCCATTCCTTAATGGTTTTAATTTTGCTAGGGTCTACCTTATCACCTTCATGAGATACAAGATGACCCATATATTCCACATCTTGTACTCCAAAGAAACATTTGGAGCTTTTTGCATATAATTGTTTCTCCTCTAATAGTTTGACCACCCTGTCAACATGTTGAACATGATCCTTCCAGAATTGCTATAGATTAGTATATCATCAAAAAATACTAACACACTTTTTCTAAGGAAGGGTTTTAAAATGGAATTCATCAAACCTTGAAATGTAGAAGGTGCATTGGTAAGGCCAAAAGGCATGACCAAAAATTCATGACCCTCATGAGTTCTAAATGCTGTTTTCAGAATGTCTTTAGTCTTCATTCTGATTTGATGATATCCTGAATGAAGATCCAACTTGGTGAAGTAGATTGACCCATGCAATTCATCCAATAATTAATCGATGACAGGAATGGGAAATTTATCTTTAATAGTGAGCTTGTTGAGCTCCCTATAATCCGAACACATGCGCCATGATCCATCCTTCTTGTGAACCAATACTATTGGAGCAAAGAAAGAACTTTGACTAGGTTGAATTATACCAACCTCTAACATTTCTGCAACCATACATTCAATTTCACTCTTTTGGGAATAGGGATATATGTAAGGCTTGATGTTTGGACTAACACTTCCTGGAATCAAATGAATAGCATGATCATGATCATGAATAGGTGGCATGCCTTTGGGAGTCTTAAATAACTTGGAATGATTGTCCAAGACTTTTTGGAGGTATGGAGAAATAGATGATTTCGATGTGGGAACCTCTAGCAAACATAATTGTGCAATTATGCCTTGTTGTTCTTTCTTTAGAATCTTTGTCATTCCGTTAGAGCTTATTATCTTTCTTGGTTTCCCTGTGATACCCATTAATTCAACTTCCTTTCCTTCTGAAGAAAATTTCATGAAAATTTCTCAAAAATTAAAAGCTATTGTACCCAAGGATTGTAGCCATTGGGCTCCTAGAACAACATTAACACCGCCCATTGGAATGGAAAGAATTGGGCTATTCAATACATATTCTCCCATGGATAGCTTGATATTATGGCACTTTCCAGAG